>KZ505636.1:4308662-4351989 GCA_002844005.1 Limosa lapponica baueri
TCTTGCTCATTTGCATCAATTACTAGTCTTTCATTTGTCTGTAATATGTATGTGAACAAGGATGTAATTTTGCTATCAACTTTAGCTTTTCTCAGTTCAGGATAGAAAAATCAACAATAGACTGTAGTCTTTGTGGATATATGTTATGTATAAAATGTTACAGCTTATAATTATTTCTGAGTAAGATGTTGGTAGCTTGGGAGTGTTCTGACACAGAAGCATGTATTTGTTTTGTATCTAGCAGATTTACTGATTTCTTCTAATATTTTTTTTTTTAGGAAGGGAACATGCATTAATATTCATTTAAAATTCTTTATCAAAGCTTTTTGGCTCGGTAGAAGCTTACAAAAAAGATAATATACTATATGCCTGAGGAAATCACAGTGGGAAATTCTTACGGAAAAACTCCTATTAGGTAGCTGTGGGCCTGGTGTTAAGAATTGCCAGAGGCCCACTAAAATAGCGAGCCATAATTTACCAAGTAGCTATGTAAAACTAGTCATAGTTATGTTTAGTATATCACTGAAATACTTTGTAATAATAACTTCATGTTTGTGGTATTTCATAGTGTGGAACAGTAAATTTTAAAATCACAATTGACAGAGTTCAAGAATACAAGGATTACCTGTGATAAACATCTTAAACTGTAAAGACTGGTTTCTGCCTACAGTTGTGAAATTGCTTATGTCTAGGCATGGTAATATGTGGGATTGGGTATTTTTGAAGCACATCATTTTCCTGGAGAACTGACTGAGGTCACTGCAAGGCCTTTGGGTTTGAGGTGATGAAGTAAGCCTGTATCCGCTTCCTCTTTGGAAGTTTGACCCTTTGAAGAAAATGGTAGTACCTTATGTATCTCCGTATCTCCTGTTTTCAGTTTCTTTTTTTCTTCTTTTTTCTTTTTTTTTGGCTAATGTTTCTTGTTTTCGTAGCAACTTATTCCATATGTTGAAGAAGATGGCTCCAAGCACGATGATCGTGGTGCTGCAAGTCAGCTTCGTTTTGCTAGTGAAGAGAGAAGGGAAATCATGGAAGTGAATAAGGTAACAAAGTTGAAATTAATTAGTTTAAAACTGTCACTTTGTCATAAAAAAATTAAATTTCTAGGTTGCTGTACTAAATGCAGCACGTGTGATGACTACCATCAGACTTGGTAATAAATACTTCTTGCACGTAACTATTTCAGAATTACCTTTAGTAAGCTATTTTTTTTTTAGCTGTACCTCTGGCTGTTGAGTTTAGGTTTCCTGACAATTTTAACTTGTGCCTCTTTTTAAATTGATACATATTCTTCTGAGTACAGTGTATTATGTTTATGCTTAACCCACTACATATCAGCAGTATACATTGAGTTAAGGTGCCTGTTCAACTTATTTCTCTTCAAAACTCTTAGGCATTAAAAAAATGGGTATTGAACATCAGATGTGTAAATATTATCACAATGATGTGAGCTGGTAAAGGATTTTCAGGGCTACTTTCTGTATTTTGACAGTTTGAGGAAGAACATTCCTTTTGTTAAATGTAGCATTTATTGAATCTTGACACATTCAGAAAAAAATGCACTGCTTATGATAAAAATGCTGTTAAATTTTCAGTTTGAGTGGCAGTATGCAATTGAGTACAATTACTAAAGATGGATTCAAACCTAAAAATAAATATGCTGTAGTAAATGCTAATATAATATTGAGACTAAAAATACATAGTTTTACCAGAAGGCAATTTTGAACATTGTTTCTTCAATCTGTAAAGTACAAAGATAGAATTAATTAAATAATCCCGTAGCTGTAATATCTGTAAATACTTGGTAAAAAGGAGGCATAATCTACAAAATTAACTGAACAAAGGAAATAAATGGATAAAGTAGTTCTTTATGGAGAGAATAATTGGTGGATTTTCAGCTATTAAAATATGGGGGGTTTTATTTGTCCTCAACAATCAGAGATGTACCAAATTTTTCATAACCCATTTATTTAGAAAAATGCATGCGTACTGTACAGGAGAAAATGAGGACTATATGAATTTAGAGAAGAGCAGTTGTCAGCTTTCTTGTTGTATTCTTTCTGTTCAGTGCTGATGTAGCAGGGTTGTATATATTATATTGTATGCAATGTTGTACTGTGAATTTATGCACATTTATTTGCAATCTTTAAGTGTTAATAAGCTTAACTGTCCATATTTGCTGTGGTTTTGATAGTTTTATGACATGTTTTTGCCCTTGTTATTGTACTTCTATGCTAATATGTTTTTAAACCTCCTTGGTGTGATCTTGTGAAAAGAATTTCATAAATGTTTATGATGAGTTCTAAACCTTAAAAAGGTTGATGATGTTTCAGGACCATTGGTAGCAAATTGGTAATTAGGAATGTACGCAGACATTCACTCAAATCTGGTCTGAAATCCTGTATTTACACTTAAATGCTTAGACCTAGTTTCCAGATTTCCCACAGTAAATCTTCCGAAGAGAATTGAACTTTCTCTAATATTTTTGTGGAAAAATATTTACTAACCGCTGCAAAAGAAATTTAATCTTGTTGGTTTTGAAACAAGTGAATTTTTTCTTTTGTCTCTCTTCAGCTGTCTAAGCACATCCACTACCGTTTTCAAAGTTCAAATTTTAATACATTACAAAATAGGAAATGCTTTGGGTTTTTATGACTAGAAATAAAGAAATTCTTATTTTTGTGAAGAAAAAAAAATAAATCACTAGAATCAGGTTAATTGGTCTAATTTCTGACACTGGGTGCTGGGTTCAGATAGCCCTCTCTGATTCTTAGTTGGCATTCCTGAGATCTTTTCTATCTGCTGGAGTATGTAACATCCACCTCCAGCTCAATTTTGCTTAATTTATTCTCGCAAAATTTTAGTAAAGCAAAATGTTGATGAAAATGCTGGGACAGGGAAACCAACATCACAGATGAAGCAGCTCTTTATATTCTTGATCCACTATTTTTTCTCCCTTCAGCTGGTTTTCCTGCTGTCACCTAGTCCTTTTTGCTGGGATAAGCAGTATCTTTTCAGTCTTACATGTTTCTGGTACCAAACCAAGCATTATTGCAATAACCCAATACTTTGACATTATTGAGACATTTGAATTCTTAGACCTTTCATGGGTCTTCTAATTTTGTTCTTCTTGGTGTGTTATTGCAGCCAGTCTGATCTCTTTAGTGGCTCTGGATGCACGTGAAAGATGTTAGCTGCCGTGCAGCGCGGAGCACAACCAAAACTAGCAGATCATATAGACCTTGTGGATCATATATTCTCACACAAGAACATCCCTTCTTCCAGGAACCACTGACTTGAAACATAACAGCTCTGCTTTGCTACAGCAGTTGTCTGGGAAGGGGACATCCTCAGTGGAGGAGGTGGGGAGCATTATGTGCTTCCAGTACTCACCTGCTTACTCTTGAGACAGAAGAACCGGTTGTTGTAGCAGATTTCCAAAATACTGCAGTAGCTTTTGATGTTGGTTTACTGAATAGTGCCATCTTTTGGCATTATTTATTTATTCTGCTAAATTAGACTTATATTTTAGGTCAGATGCCCCCACCCTGGCTAAGAAGTCCTTGTCCATTAATTTAAAATATAGGTCAGTTTACAAGATAATGAATTTCTGTCCTAGCAATTCAGTAGTATTTAGCAACTGTATACTTAAATAAAATCTATTGAGCTTAAAAACAAAAGGGATTTTTGCCAGCAGTTTTGAAGAAGAGTTCACCATTATTATAAAAAACAAAGAAACAAACAATTTATTGAGCACTGACTACCTCTACCTTTTGTACTAAACAATTCTCTCCTGCAGTTCCCAAAAATGTTGCCTATTCCTTTTATCTGTATTTGCTTTCCAGGTTTGTAAGTTTTTGTGGTCATTGACTCTTTTCTGGAATAAATAATTCACTGTTCCAGAATGAGGTCAGCATTAACATTGGTCTACTAATACAAGTCCTGATACATTTTTCATTGAACTTAATTACTATTTGCAACAATTGGAAGCTGTTACCAAAATTTTCATACTTGTCTTCATATTTTTTGAGTCTGTAACATTCTGTCTACAGGTTTCTTACCTTCTAAGTATAGTATCATCTGTTATATTTTCAAGATATCATGCTCACCTTGGGTCCATGGTCTTGTAGTACATTTGACAGGCTTAAAACAGAAAATATCAAATCGCAGACTGACAACGCTTTAATCTGTGTTGCTGCCTTATCAGTGGTTTTCTTCACTACTTGTTTTTGGAAATGGAGCAAATGCAGCTTTGGGTTTTTGGATGCTGCAGGTCTGGTTTCAAATGAACCGCTTAGGAAAACTGATGCATAATTAGTAGTCTCAATACATTTGGGTGAAAATGAAATGATGTGAAAGAGCATTAGGACATTTCAGGTGACCTTTAGAAAATAATTGCTTTTGATACTCTTAATTGATCTTTGCTAACTGGTTAACAGTGATTTTGCTAAGAAAGGAAAAGACAATCTACATGACAAGCTTTTAAGTTAAGCTGTTACGAGTTTAGCTCTGGGCTTTTTTGATAACAAAACCTTTCTGCACTGCAGCTGATGTTGTTTAGGAAGTAGTCCTTAAAATGACAGCAATTTGCAATTAGTCTTTCTCTTTGGAGAACTTTGCCAGAAGACTTCTTTTGACTATATTGAAAACTTGCATTACTTTTAAACTACCTTTCATGCTATTTCTATGTATTTTTAATTCGTTTTGTATTTGTAGTCCTTTTCCACCCCAAGTATGAATGTGCACCAAGGAGCACTTTAACAAGAGAGGAAGAATTGTTTATTTGGACACCTTCTCAGCAAATGCATCTGCACTGGGTGCAGTTCCATCCTGTTTTGGGTACCCAAACTGGCTCTCTACAGTGGTAGAATCATTCAGGAATTTAGGCTCAGTGGGAGGTCTGGCGATTATCTGATTCAATCCCCAGCTCAAAGCAGGGCCAGCTATCAAAGTTAGATTCAGTTACTCAGGCTCATATCCAGTAGCATTTTGAATATCTGTAAGAATGGAAATTCTACCCTTTCTGGGCCCTTCTTAAAGTGTTTGTCAACTTTCACTACAAAAGTTTTCCCAATGTTACATTGGAATTTTCTTTATAACTCGTTTCCACTGCCCCTCATCCTTTTGCTGTGTACATTCAAGAAGATTCCAGCTTTGTCTTTTATATGATCTTCATTAGGTAGCTAAAGACAGGATCGCAATCCCACCTCAGCCTTCTCTGCTTAAGACTGAACAAATCTAGCTCTAATCATCTTGGTGGCCTTCCACTGGATGTTCTCTAATATGTTAATGTTTTGTATTGAGCCTAAAATTGGACAATCGTTCTCCAGAGCCAAACAGAGGAGAAAAACCATTTTTCTTGACCTGATAGGTACATTCTTGCTAATGTAGCAATTTGGTAATGTCCACAAACTTGATACGGCGATTAGGTCATTAAGTGTGGATAAGTCATTAATGATGACATTAAGAATATTGACCTTGGTATCAATCCTTGGTCTTAAGACTGCTTACCATAACATTTAGAATCCAATAGTCTAGCCAGTTTTCCATCATCTCTACAATCCACCTATCCAAACCACATCTCTCCAGTTGGGCTACAAGGATCCTATGAGAGACTGTGTCAAAAGCCTGACTAATATGAAAGTAAAGAAAATCCCCGGCTCCCCCCTTGGCCACACAGCCAGTCATTTCTGAATAGAAGGCTGTCATGTTGGTCAGGCACAACACATCTTTGGTAAATCCAAGATGACTGTTCCCAGTCACCTTATCATTCATGTGTCTGGACATGACTTCCAGAAGGATTTGCTGCATAGTCTTTCTGGGGTCTGGGTTTATGCTGATCAGCCTGTAGTTTCTGTAGTTTTCTGGATCCCTCCTCCTGGTCTTTCATGAAGATGAGTTGAGATGTTTTTCCTTTTTCATCTGCAGTTTCTCCCCATCTCCAAGAGAAAATTATGTAGAGTAGTCTTGTCATCAGCCAGGTCTCTCAGATGCGTTTTATTACATATAATGAAATACTTCCTTTTCAGTTTCATACAAAATGTTTCATGCAAAATTTTTCATGTAACTGTGATATCAAAACAATATCATGGTTACAAAGGTGAGAAGGGTTAGGAAACAACAAGCTTGAAGCTGTCCCTACAATCCCAATTGCCCATTTTGTCCTTGTATTATACAAACTTTATTATATTATCACATTTGATTCCTCTTCTTCTACCCTGTCCTGCCCTCCCCGCTTTCTTTTCTGGAAGAGTCCTTGAGCTATTCCACTTTTGCAGACTAGACGCTATTTAGATTGAATCAGTATTGTGATAAATAAGATTATAAAAATCCTGGTTTATGTGTTGTGTAACTTGCATGAGGGTATTGAATAAGCAGGGAATTTGGGAATGAGAACAAAGGATTTAATGTGAGTAGTGAGTAAGTAACTGAAGGCTGCTCTTAGAACTGGAATTTTATCCTTGTCTCTGTCACAAATTGTCTGTGGTAGTTGTTCATTCTTTCCCTTACAGTTGGTGATAGCTGTCCTTTGAGTATGTGGGAAGCTGTTAAAATACAAAATTTAGTGATGGACTTGCATCTTAGACATCTCTGGACAAAGTTAGTAGGCACTCCAGTTTTATCCATAGTTTTCCTGTGATTTAGTTTGCCATCTATAACTGAGAATCATACATCTGTGTGATCTTCATGTTAAAAATGGGGGATGTGACACTGAAGAGTGTGATGGAGAAGCGCCTTAAGGAATGGATAATTCTATTACAAGCTACATAGCTTAGAGGGTCCTCAGTAAATAAGACCTCAGACTTCATCACTGGATGATAAATAATTGGTATGAAGCAAACATCCACCTATTTTAATGAACACACTTATGCCTCTTTGAACAACAGAGCAGTGGATACGTGCAATTGCTGTCTGGTTCAGTATGTGAAAAGTGTGGCGCATGCAGTGCGACACAGGCTGTCACTGGTGCCTGTGCTTGTTTCAGGCAGAAGAGTTACACATATGCAGAAGGAGGAGTTTTCTTTTCCTGTGAGGTGAGGAGGGAGGCGGAAAACCCAGTCTCTCATTTCCAGTAAGAATAGAACAGTTATGCCTGTGAATGACATCAGGAAAACCTTTAGTTATTGAACAATGAGTGTGTTAATGTTCATTTGCACAGCAGTTAGCCTATTAGTGATGAATACTTTTCATCCACTTGAAAAAAATAGATGAATATGTGAATTTATTATGATGAAAAGTGGACCTTGGTATCAGTTGAGAAGCCATAAGTTAGAACATCACCTGGCAGCTTTAAGAGAGTTTGAGCAAAGTGTTGAGACATTTTTTCTAACATTTTTTTCCTGCTGTGTGCATATAACATTGTAAATCTTTTGACTATAAAAGTGAAAGGTGGGAGGAGAGAAGGTTTTTGCACCTCCTTACTTCAGAGATTTCATTGTGAAGGACTGACTTAAAAAAAAAAAAAACCAGTATAAATTGCCAGGGCATGCTGTACTTTTTCTCGCCTATCACAAACATTGTGTTTCTGTAGAAATTTCTTGCATTTGACTTACATGGAAAAGCAGAGGCCATCGTCACCTTCATAAGGCTTTGAACAATCACTTCCTACATCAGTTTCACGGTCAAGAGATGTAACACACGCATGAAAAAGAAGGTGATACAAATTCTCTCTGTAGTAGAGTCATAATCAACAAAGTAAACGTAATTGACATAATTCTGGTGAGATACATGCAAGTAAAAGTACTACTGTTATTTAATGCTTTATTAAGCTTATATGTACTTCTGGCCTGTACTCTTGCAGGTCCCGAACAGAGCAGGTAAAAACTATAACAGGCACAGCATTCAGGAGAATGGTTTTTTATATAAGATTTTCAAGATGGAAACACTTTTTTTTTTTTAAGCAGAAGTGCTGTCCAACATAGGCAAGTACTTTTGATGTTTTTACAGGCACCAATTGAAATATAATCCTACTCTTCCACAACATTTACACTATTATCTTTGTCTGAAGAAGGGACTTCTAGTAAGTGGCTTGAGTGCAGAATAATGATTCGTAGTGATGTTTAGTTTTTCAAATATGAAAGACAGATGAGGTTAAGATGAGGAGAGAGACAGGAACAGCGTGCAAAGGAAAGTTCTGATACATCTCTTGATAGAAGGTTGTGCATTGGTCTAGACAGCACTGATTTCAAATGAAAACAAAATGAACCAAAAATATGAGTTTAAGCCAAAAATTGATTTCAGTCAAAGTTGGAATTACTGTGTCCTACTGAATCCAAATCTGTACGAAAGATGTCAAGTTCTTTATGGCATATTCCTTGAAATACAGCTATTTTCTGGATGTATGTTATGGTTCTCCCACATATTGTGCTTCTGTACGTGTTTTCATAAATGTCCTACCTGACCTAAGCCTACTAAGTTCTCATTGGTTACTGGAAGGTGCAGTCCTTGCCAGCTCCATCATGCTGGCTGTAGGACTTGCAGTGTCAGTCAAAATAGATGTTTAATCATTGAAAACTAATATCACTAAAGAAGATCCCTTAGGACTGGTGTTCAGTCACATCACTTTTCTGACTAGAGGGACTAGCAGAACCATGCCTGTCAGATATAAGGTGAATTTAGATCTCTTAAACTCATTATAAACTACTTCATACAAGTTAATTTTCCTGTGCTATCTTAAGGCAGCTGAAGTCAGAAGCTGTAGCATGTATGTAGGATGAAGTACCTTTTCTTGTTTCGTGCAACTGTTCATCCTGAGAGGCAGTCCAGAGTTCAAGCAAGTCATTTCAGTAGAAGGAGGAAAGAGTGGGAGACAACTTGCAAGCAATCTGTTCAAATGAAAATTTGTCATTGCTGCAGAAGCTGCTTACAGAACTTGCCTCCTGAGAAGGCCATTTCACCTATATTTCCAAGGTTAGATCTGAGTTGAGATGTTCTTACTGGCTCAGCAGAGGCCGGCACTGCCAGTGGTGCAGAACATACTAATTATGTAGTACTTTCTGGTGTGGATCACTGCCTGTCAAAGATCAGTAACAAAGATCACTATATGCATTTCAATTAGGGGACCGTGCTCTCTGAAGTGGATTTTTTCCCCTCTCTTTATTCTTTTTTCAAGCTAGCAGTCCAGAGATAGTGCTTCATCTTAGATGTTTTTTCTGTCTCTGGAAAAAGTAGAATAGAAGAGTGAAGAAAATAGCTCTTCACTGAAGACAAGGATCTAAAATTATCTTCAGATAAATAAAGTAACAATTGTGTACTTCTTATCTTTACAGATGCTTTGAAAAGAAATGAAACCCAATTTGAAGGTTCTCTTGTCTAGCATCACATAAAGATCAAGCAATTTACAGTTTCATAACAGTGGCACAAGAAATAAAACAGTCTTACAGAATGAGTCTTTTGGGCATAACTTATGTAAAGTTCATGTGAGCATACCTACTTAACAGTATTTAACAGTACAGTTAGAAGTGGATGGAGAGAGAACACAATCTGCATATCAGAGGTTAATAGTTCTTCCTGTATGTGACTTGAGTGACCATCCCTGACTGTTTGGCCTTTGTTTCTAATGGTGAAGGCTTTCAAAAATTGTGCGATGGCATGCTCTCAGTCTCAGTTGAGTGACAGCTTGCATTAAACTAGTAGTTTTGATGTAACATTCAATCTCTAAGATTGAATGCTGAGGATGGCAAACAAAAATATGTTAAAAAATGCCACAGGTATGAATGTGTTTGTGTATCTCATCCCTCTTGTGCTTTTTCAAGCATCAAGATCTTATATTATGAGGTTTTGTAGGGAGGTACTTGGCAATTCTGTTATTTGGGTGCTGTGAAGTAACTACATGCTTCTCAGTTTTCTCTGTTGTCTTTATGACTTGAATCTCTGCTGTATATTGTGAAGGCGTAGATTAGCAAATGGAAAAGAAAGAAGCATTAGATAAATGCACAGTTACCTTTAAAATACTTTCTAGTCTGTAAAGTGCTTGATTGGAAATTCCAAATCAGTGCACATGAAGGGTCCTACACCTGTTTATACATGCTTCTCAGGAGTCTGGAATTGAGTGTTGTATCTGCTTCCAGGGAATTTGTCCACCAAAGTCTGTGTTCAGGAATATTTCCCTTACTCAAAGTACTATGTTCCCCATGTAGTCTAAGCCTAATTACTGTATTATTTCAGACGATTTTTACAGGTCTGAAGTGAATAAAATTCCTTTCTTCCTCTGGAATTCTTTCCCAGCTGACCAGCTGGACAACTTAAAAATATTGGTATGTTGTCTGAATCAAAATTCAGGAGACTGATTTTCAGGATATTGCTTCTTTTGTTGCTTCTTTTTATCATTGTTCCAGTTACTTTGGTCATATTACTGATTTGAGTTATCCTCTTAGTGTATTGCCATTTATGTAGTGCAAATAACAAAGTCATGTCAAAGCTGAAACATTTGGACAGTTTGTCCTCTTCTGCTGGTAGCAAGTCTTTCCTCTGCTTTCACTTTACTTGGAACTCTGGACAATACACAGTAACTTAGTTCTTGCCAGCTTTGATTTGAGCAGGAATATTAATAAATCAGGCAATAAACATTTGTCTCAGTGAAACATGAAACGTTAGGGAGATTGTGCAGTGTCTTAATGCCCTGATCTTTCTTCTGTAAAGACATAATTTTCAAGTTCTGGATATGCACCCAAATAAAAGCAAGTTTGCTGTTCTTCTGTTCCTTCAAATGCTTCTGCAGTTCACAAAAACAAATACACAATTTTGAAGAGCTCAGCATGCTTAGGAATAAAAACCAGGACCCTGTAGCATGTGAGGGTTGATCTACCTAGGCAGAAGGGCTGGAAAAGCTTGTTTGGCTTCCCCTGTACCTTCTGCTTTGTTCAAACTTCTACTATTAATCCCTCATTTTTCTGTGCACCCAAGTTATACAACATACATTCACATAAATTTGCCTGTTCCATGAACTCTTTTGATCCAAATTGCCAGTTCTTTCTTCCTACGTAAAGTACTATCTTTTGGACTTTGGTAAGAGAGGACCAATCCCCACAAGCCTCCAATTTTTGAAGGGATCAAGTGTTTTGATAAAAGGACTGCTGTGAAAAGAAACAGTGTTCCCCCTCTAGTGACGGTCCTTAACTTTTTATGCTTTCTTGTATTTTTAGAGTGTGCTTTAAAGGCGATGTATTATCCCAGTTATACTGCTCACAGACAACAGAGGAAAAGATCCATATAGCATTTCATAACACTGTGACTTTTGTTGAATTTCCGAGTGTGCTATTTGAACCGATCACAAAAAAACTTCTAATAAACTCTTCCCACAGAAACTGAAACAGAAGAATCAGCAGCTGAAGCAGATCATGGATCAGTTACGGAATCTCATTTGGGACATAAATGCCATGTTGGCAATGCGGAACTGAACACGGGAAATCAAACTTTGTCATTGGAAAAGATAAGCATTTGTTTGGATATACCTAATTTCTTTCTAAAAGCAACATGTTTTCCCACAACCATATTTCAGTAATGTTTAAAAAATCTTCAAGATTAAAATGTTAGGTTTTTGTAATAACTTAAGTAGTGTTGGCCTTGTTTTTATAAAAGATTCATCCTACACATTCTACCAGAGTGATTCACTTAGGCTGAATATAATACAGCCTGAGTAACTTACAGTAATAATTTGGATTGCTATGCAAATGGATTTTTTTATAAATCAAGTGTTTCTAGATTTTTTTAATAATGCAATTAACAGTGTTTTAAAAACATGTGTTTGCATGCCATTCTGCAGTGCAAATCACCTCTACAGGCAGGAAAAGTTGCCTTACAGAAAAGTCACTCTAGCAAGCTACAGAATCAAAATAAGTGATCAGATATTACAATGCACTATGTTTTCCCATTGTGGGAACTAAACTACAGGCTACTACACCATATATGTTCATCTTATTCTATACCCTATCACTGGATATATGTTATATGAGATAATCAGAGGAAAATTCAAAAGCTGCATAAAAGTACCCCTATATCCTTATGGATATAATTAAGTCTTTTTAAGCAAAGACTGCATACGTATATCCTCAACCTTAACTTCTTCTGAAACTACATGTTGTAATTTCTTGAGTACTGCTCCAGCTTTTGTATGGTGTAGTATTCCTATAGCATCATGTATGGTTGGAATACTTTGGTTTTGTTTACCAGAATGCACTGAATAATGCCTCATTAATTTTTTCCCTATGAGTGCCAGCCCTAGAAAACTTCAGAGTATATGAGGAGTTCATTATTTTGAATTAATCATCAACCTTCATCTTTCTCTGCTCTGCCTCTGGTATTCCTCACAATTTTCATTAGCCCTGAAAATATTCTTAATAATTTGCGTTATCCACAGATGCTGCCAGTGGACTATGTGTCTCTTTTTCCAGATGAAAGAATCTGTAAAATAATACTATTTCAGTACAAATCCATAGGCCACTCTACTGTTAATGTTTGCCAAGAAGAAAACTGACCGTCCTCATGATTTGCTCCTTGTATATTACTTTTAACTCTCTCATTCCATGCCCAGTCAGATTCCATAATAGTTTTGTGTGACAGATTTGCTCAGAACCTGAAGAGTCCAGTTAAATTGTATCCTTTTAAAAGATACCCTCTTTACAACATGGGGTTTTGATACTGAATTATCATTGACTTGAGATGGATGGTTTTAAAAATGTTATACTGATTTGTTGTTCTATCAGTTCTTTTGTATTTCCTTTTTTCAATAATTTCAACCCATTTGTCTACTTCTTGAGGTAAAAATCACTGGCCTGTAATAGATCTGGTCACACCTGGTTAACAATATATGACTTTCCCCTGAAATTAGGTACAACATAGTTATCTTTTATTTCTCCTTTTCAAGGCTTTAAATCTAACAGATGAATGGATGCCGAGGCTTATAATTGGAAATAAACAGAGTGGGAAAATGTTCATTTTGATTAGTTTACCCAGTGTTGAAAGTGATATGTAACTATGGCAATAGCTAGACATGAGTCAATGTTGAAACACCTTAGAAATAAGGTCTCTTTCTTTTCTCCCATACTGCAGAGGGGAGAGTGGGTGGCTCGCTCAGTGGCAGAGCTGGCGGCAGAACTATTCGAGTCTCATTTAGACTGACCTTTGGCCTGTTGTTCAGGAATAATGGTTGATCTCTGCAGCTGTGCGAGACATTACTATTTTGTTTCATATGTAAAGACAAAACAGATCAAAATTTTAAAGAAACCTTTTGAAAAGGTGGTGAAGACTGAAAGCAGAGATTTGTTTGTTTGTTTGTTTAAGATGCAGGCACGTTTTTTGCAAGGTGCAGTGGCAGCTTTCTCTTCAGTGTATGTATAAGCATGTATCCAGCCTAGAAGAAGTATTTGAAATGGATTTTGAAATGGCACCAAGATCTTAATTGTGAGTGCAAAATTCTCAGTATGTAGTATTTTGTTCTATGTTTGGAACAATTATAGAAAATTGAGATTAGTCTAGACATTACTGCCTGCATACTGTCTATGTATTCTTACTAAATGTCTTTAAAGTTTGTTGACTTTTTTGTTGCGTATAAACGGCAGAAGTAACCCGAAATGTGAATAAAAGTCCAAGTATTGCAATTGGATGTCTGGCCAATACAATATTCAGCTTACTATGTGCAGCTGCTTGCAGTAGCCAAGGTTTATACTACAATTTTTCATCTGGGAGAGAGGAGAAAACACTTCAAGCCACTACCAGAATAGATAGCGCAGTAGCTAAATTGCAAAGTGCAGAAATTGACAGAATTGTAAATTATCACAGTAAATGCTGTCAGACCAGGAACTTTGCAAGGTGTTGGACCAAAACCATACACTTTGACTTACACAGATGAAAGTAAGGGTAGTGAACATAATTCATATGCTACCACATCCATGAATAAGTATAGGATTTGGCCAAGAAGATGACAGTTTTAAGAAAAGTGGAGATTCCTCAGCTGTGAAACAATTTTAAAGGAATTACTGGACATCAGCATGTGCTGAAATTTAATATTTTAGTTAGTGCTAACTGAACTTTAACTGCTGGTTAATGAAATGGCACCTAATGAAGTATTTACAAATACCAGAAAAGCAATAACAACACAGAAGTTTCAATGTTTTGTTTATATATCATTGAATATTTCTGTATTTCTGATTAGGCAGAAGCTGGATAAACATACAGACAGTCCCAGGAGCAGATACCAGAACCTAGGATAGTTCAATTTGGGAATATAAAAAAATATTTGAGGGGGTTGTGGTTCTTAGGGCTCTATTTTGCCCAGAGAGGACTTGGGGCAGTCAAACTAGGATGCTCAATACTTTGTAGTGTGTTTGTGGGAGCACCTCAAATTAACACATACTGTCGAAATGAAACCATTAATCCAGCACCTTTATAGAAAATATAACAGATACTGAATATTCAGTTCAGTGTCCTAACACAGAAGGTGCCTGCTAGGCAGCATGCAAAGGTCCAAGGGTTTTCTTACCTAAAAAGACAAGCGTGCAGAGCAGACTTACGCCATGTTCAGGAAAGATGCAAGGAGTTTACTTTTCCTCGTCTTCCATAGAGGCAGCAAGGCCACATCCGGAGTGCTGTAATAAACCGTGACTGTTTTTATTGCCCTGTAGAAAAAAAAAAACCTGCTCTGATTATAGTATTTCTTAATGATGGAGAAATTGGAACTTGTGCACAAGCGCTACTTAAATTAATCACTGTAAAGAATGAATTTAGGTGGAGTAGGATTCTGGTCTCATAGGAACCACAATTTCATCGGTGTGCAAGCCAAAAAGTCTACAGCTGGAGGATGACTGACAACTGCTGTGGAAAACAGTAAGCTCCAGATGTAGATTTGAAGATCTGAAGTTAAGAAAAAACATCAAAAAGAAAGATGCAATGACACCCAAGGACACTGTGAGTCAACTGAGGTTTACAGAGGATGGATTAGTTTAATTACTTCGTGCTAACAAAGGAAATGGGTAATTATAAAGGAATTTACAAATACATCAGCGCAGAAAAAGATATTTGGAGGCAAAAGTGAGTAGTTTCCTCACTCCTTATTTAATAGTAATGAAGACTGATATGGTAGAGCATCAGGGCTTTAAAACAGAAGGTGTTTTGCTGAGTTGGAAGGTTACTTTATTTTTATACATAAAAATAACAAGCTGGCTGATATGTATTGCAGGATATTAATGAAAGTCACAGAAATATGTACCAATGCCAGTTTTTATTTAAGAAAACATAATTGATAACTGGAATGTAAGAGGTAAATAAATGCAATATAGTGAAACTTTTGTCTTGTTAAATCTAACTTCTGTGTAAATTTTAAGGATTTTTCATACCCATATTGCATAAGGGACGCATTCTGGCATCTGTTACAACACTACACAACAAATAACACTAGTAAAAGCCAGGAAGTGTGTTTGTGTTGATGTGAATATAGTCAGAAGGAGGATGCGTGTTTTACAGCACTTCTCACTGGACTAGGACCAGTAAAGACCACGGGCGTATTTGAAGCAAATAAGGAGAGACACGATTTCTTGCGCGCTTAACTCTGGGAGCATCTCAGCTCGTTGTATGCCTTCGTGTTCAACTTGCAACCTACTGAATTACTTAGAGTTCTGCTTCTGTGCATGTTCCCAGCAGGTGATGATATCTGATAATCACTGCTGAGGTTGTATAAACTCTGTGATTTTTCTCCCAAATCCAATGGGAGGCCTGTGTGCTGGGCCTTCTTTGGCTCTCACTTTTCCTACTCAGCTGACTGCCTCTACTACAAAGCTATAGAGTAATGGTCTGGAATAGAATTGAAAATGAGTGGCTGAAAGGAATGAATTACATACATATCTGTGATAACATCCTTTCCTAGGTCTGCGTGTTCTTTCTCATGAAATCTTGCTTGAAAAATAAATTCAGGTTTGCCTAAATAGGAAGAAAGATGTGATTTTAAAGTTGTCTGAGTAGCAATGGATAGCAGTGCAGTTGCTTTTATAGCCACGTAGAGGTTTTAGTGGTATTTACAGTCCTGGAGAGGGGCTAAAAGGGTCATGAATACAGTCCATTACTGAAATACATTGTTGAAGTGGGAAGACTTTCAAACAATAAGTGGAAAATATAAAGAAATATAGCAACAACAATCAAAACCAAGGTGAGCACAAACTGGCCATAAAATAGAGGTAAGGAAAGAGGATTTGGAAAAACACATTTTAAACCTGAGTTAACAAGGTAATTGGGATGCAGTGAGAGGAGAAAAAAGCCACTGCGGTTTTGGGGTGCACAACCAAATATTGCATGGTAGGGAGCATAAGAGCTCTTGCTCTGAGACCAGTAATTCTCATACAGTAATTCTGCATGAAATACTGCATTGGTTTTGGGGTCAGCACGTTACTAACACAGTGAAAGAGAAGAATACTGATGTGCTACCGTATGAATAATCATTAGAATAACTTGTCAAAGCAAAGAGAAGGCTCAAATATAGAAATTCTTGGGTAGATGCGAAGGGGAGGTAATCAGAGTCATTTGGAGCGGCTGTAGTACAGAACAGTGAAATAAGGTAAGCAAGAACTTATTTCAACAAGCACCAATGAGGAGGGGCGAGTACTTGAAACCTCATACTGCTTAGATGTGAAATATTAATTTCCCTAGGAGTTCAGAAGATGTTTCTTGAGTTACTTGGAAATTTTAAAACACAGAAAGCACAAAAGCACAAAAAGACTAGACAAATGCATTGGGCAAAGGCAAAAAAAATTCCTATCTTGCACTGGCAAAGCAAGAGGTGGACTAAGCTGACCTTACTGGTTTTTCCACCTTTAGATTTTCCAGTTGTAAGGCGTCTGTTTATCAGGTGACTGTTTGTCAGATGATGAGCTCCTGAGAGCACCTGTACTAGATGCCACCTGCAAGTATTAAAAGGGCTTTCACAGCTTCTTTGTGAGGATTTGCTGCTGAAATTCCTCTTCAGGTTAACATGCCTTCATGGAATTTCTATTAGAGGAATCGGAGCAGAAAAGGAAATGAAGCAGTACCTTGTTTCTCCCTCCCCACCCCCTGTTCCCAGCCTCCCCCCAGCTTAGTTTTGGTTCATTTCCTAGTGAAGAGCTGCCCTGTGATGTTGCTGCAAAGCTGAAGCAGTAGCTGATACCTGATTACAGTCTGTTGACTCAGTAGAAATTAAGATGCCATTTACTAATGGGAAACGTGATGCTATTTATCCACCCGTCCTTGTGTGCCTTGTGGTGGGAGCTGGTGTCCCCGCCTGCGCTGGGGGAGCGCGGTGGTTCCAGCACAGACACAGAGGGGTCAGCTCAGTGTGTAAAACACATCATCCTGTTTTGCCTCTGATGTATCAAGCAGCATTATAAATTGTTATGTAAACCACGTGCTACTTTTATAGCATTTGCATATGTTACGTATATTTTTGTTCGGTGTGGGAGGTTTTAATTGCTTTCTAGGAAATGAGAACTTTTTTAAAGGTCTTGAGTAGTCTGAGCAAACACATCTAAAATGCCCTCCAGCAATCACAGGAGACAGGAGTAAGGGTTGGAAATAGAACATAGGCATTGCACTTTTCTCACAGAGAGGAAAATTATTTTTTACGTGTGTTTAATTACTATTGCCACAGTCTCAATTTCTCCTCATAATCATTTGGTAGCTTAGATTTTATAAAAACTATGAGCCCCACTGTACCATTTTGAAAGTAATAAGCAGATTCATGGTAGTTAAGCCAAATACAATTAGATTTATTTATTTTACAGCTCTGTGAAGTTACAGAGACCACTATAATTTAAATCAGCTTTACAAAGCCAGAGTGGAGTTGGAATTAACTCATGCGAAGAGTAAAGGAGTATACAGCTTTCAAATTTTAGCTTTTGAACTTGACTCGAACAATTCAGCTAGTTTTCCTGCTGTGCAGAAAAGCAAGCAGAGAAACAGTAAATCCTTCAGTTGTGCAAGCTCATGTCACAGACCAGGAGTAAGGTAAACAGGTGGAAATTTCAGCCTGAAATACAGTTACCGAGCAGATTATGGAATGCCCTGCTACTGTTTTGCTATGTGTTAGCGTGGCACCTGGCAAAACAGGCTTGTTACGGGGACAGAGCCCGGGCTGGTGGCATAAGGCCAGCAGCGTTCACCCTCACGCCTGTGCACTGGCCGTGTTCAGGTGTGAAGAACAACTATTTAGTCCTGAAGTCAATTGCTTCCAAGTGCCGTGTGTGTAAAATCCCAGAAGCCCCCAGTATTATGGTCTGTGCACTTTGTAAAAGGCCTTTCACTGACACATAAGAAAAGAAAGTCTCTGTTGATCAGCCCTGTGCTGGCATGCCAATTAAGATCTCTATTTGTGTGGGTGGAGATGTACACAACTGGTGGGTGTCTCTGTCCCTGAAGAGCAGGGTAGATAAACAGGAGGGATGAATGGCAGAGATTGAGAGCAAAGAGTTGCTTCCCCCAGGACTGAAAGGTTTGCTTTCCCTTTTTTTTTTCACATATTTTTGTTTGTCAGCTTTTCATTTGAATATGTGAAAAACTGTCTCAGTGCATGCAGGTTTCCCTTTCCAGCTCCAGGACCATTTGCATTTGAAGTTTGGGTTCAGGCTGCTGAAAGGCAGGAATTATCCGCAATGTGCAAATGTGAACGTGGAGTGCAACTGCCCAGGAGACTGGTGATACATCATCTCCAGGGTTTTTGTCGAGGTCCTATATTTTAACAGTGTCAGCCTTCCCAGTCTGTTGCAAGCACAATTTACACCCCTTCTGTCTCCTAAGAGGAAAGGAAATAGAGGCGACAGAGATGTTCCCAGAGGAGCGACTAATCTTTACCCTTCAGGAGTGTTCAAGGGTAGCCACCTCTACTAATCATTAAATAGTTGTTTTTTAAAACAAGAAAAAAAAAAAAAGCAAAGCAGTTAATCCCATTTCCCAAATGTTCTGCAGTGCACATCATTATCTATTCAGCTTCTCATAGTCATTACCAGAGAAAAATTAGGTCTAGCAATGAATGGTCAGTGTGATGCTGTCAGCAACACACACTTCAATTTTAAATTTAAAATGGAGTCTGTTGTCTGCCTATATCAGCTATTAACTTTACTGTCATTGTCACAAAGCCATCAATCTCTGTCTGCCCCAAACCCATTTTCTGTGTAGAGTCAGCCCATCTTCCTCATTTCCTACACATGCAGATTTTAAATCATCTTGTAAACCTTGTATTGCACTAAAGGTTTAAGGCTGCAGGACTTGGCAGGCAGGTTTGGGGTGGTTTCTTTTTTTTCTTTTTTTCTCCCCCCTAACACACATTCAGTATCTACTACCAGATGACAGACTGCAGCTACTCTCTGGACTGGATCGTGCCAAAAATGGGAAAACAGAAAAGAAACCCTAAAGCTGACATAAAGCGGATGAAAGCCTGGTTCCACTGAAGCTGATGGCAAATGCAGTAGAACTTAATTTCCAAGTAATTGCTATAAAAATTGTTTGAGAGAGACAGAGAGTGCACAAAGTGGCCTTTGTAGGCTGGATCTTGTACATTTTAGAGATGATCTCTGCTTGTGTAGTATCAAAGCATCTGAGGGCATCGAAATGCCACAGTTAGTTGTCTTCTAGTATAGCGTGGGGGAGTTTGTTACCAGAACATTTTAAGCATTTAATTGAAAGCGTCTTCTGTTCTGCATTTTGCCTCTCTTCTGGGTCTAACAATGTCTAAAAACATCGACTTTTAAAGCCCATAAATCTCCTCAAAATTTCCAGAAGGGCACAGCATAGGGACCATAGATATGATTTATAAAGGATAGCTGTGGCAGGAAGAGTTACTTGAACAGAGAGCACATTCAGATCTTCATTTTATTCTATAAACATGAATCCTTCAAGCAAGAGTCTTTTTTAATAGCAGCAGAGAAGTTTCTGCCACTTGGGTCCATGACAGAAAGTTGCTTCATTAACCTACATCTCACTGGAAAAACTGTAAAGGGACCAATTTGTTAAATACAGTAACCGATGTTGTGCTGCATCACACAGTGAGTAATGAAACCTGGGTAATTCTGGCCATTTCTGCATGCAATTACTTTGTTGTTAAAGTTGTTAAAGTGTTGGGCGCTTGGAACCTGAGTACTCCAAGAGCTGTATTGCCACTTTGGGTGCCGTGTCCAACAACTAAGGTGACACTAATACTTGTTACAAATCTTGTGTTCAAATCCCATCTCACCCTGTAGATGTCTATATTATTGTAATGAAGCCTAGGTTTTGCTTACAGGAAATCACAGGCTTGCTAAGCCTTGGTGTAACTGAGCTGCTGTGATCCCTAGATAGCATCTAGGTGTTGGCGAAACTCCCACACTGACCCTTTCATTGCCTCTCGGGAGCTGGGGAAAGTAGGCATTTGCTAAGTAACGCACAGGAGACTGCGCAAGGAGATGCAACACTCGTCCCACTGGCGATTAAAGCACTTGCTTGAAAGACCTAAATTCAGGTCTTCGACCTTTGGTGGCACATCAGGTTCAGCTCGAGGCAGGAGGATGCAGCAGCATGGGTCAGGCCTGAAAGGAGCCAAGTTTGTCTCTGGAAGGTGCTCTCTCATATGTGAGTCTTTTTTTTTTTGCATACATAGAAGCCTCTCTGCAGAGAGAGAAAGCAAACATGTATTTCATGAAAACTGAGAGATGACACAGAGTACCTGCATAATTTATATGTGTTGTAAGATACAGCTCCTGTGTACAAATCAAATAGCTGCATCCAGAAAAGGGAAGAGTAAAAAATATTGCACAGCAAGAACCAAGGAAGCACTCCCCTTGGCCACAGCAACAAAGGCCAAAGGATGAAGACAGAGGCGGCATCGTGTAAGGAGCCCACTGAGGCAAGGTGCACTGGGTGGTTTTGCCATCAGACTATGTAACCTCCAGCTACTGTGAACTGCTTCCCTGGGGAAGGAATAGTTCAGATTTGTTGACCCTTAAATGTATTTCATAGCTCAAACAGCAGCAGGGGCTTTTCCTGCAGCCTTTGGAACATCCATTAGCATTGCATTTGGTCCTCTAATGCTGCGTCTGTCACAACAGTGAATTTTCAGTTCCAAGCTTGAGCATGAGACATGGTTGCAATACCTTCTCACCAGATCTTTGCAAAATTGCCAGATAATACTCCATTAACAAAAATACACAACACACTTATGCTCTCTTGACACACTTATAAATGGTGCACAAGAAACAGAGTCCTATAACTCTTCTTCTCACTACAAACACACCTGTAAACCACCAGCTGCACACATAAAATCGCAAACCTAAGCTCCCTTTTTTCACATTTTGTATGGCTGGAAAAAACATCCCTTTCTGATGGCAATAAGCATTCTTGGCGAAGCCACTAGATCTGTGACGCTTCTTGCCTGACGGGACTCCAATAGCCAGGTGAGATCCTCCACCACTCCTTGGAAGGATGAACCTGAAGTGCCACTTGTCTCCTAGGACTTCTCTAAATAAAGAAGATGACAGCTATGACCAAAAATAAGAAGATGCTTTATGGTAGGAGAACAAAAATGTGTCCTTGGCTTAGCCTCAGCCAGCTAGTTAAGGATGGAGGAGTGCTCAGGATACCCTAATCTTCACTCTAATATTTTTTTTTTTACCTGGGAAGGGTCTCTGTTTTGAAAAATCTAACACCACTCCATCTGTAAAATAAGAAGGATAACAAGACTTAGTTGTAGGCCTCTTAGTTTTATTAGTTATTAATGTCTAGAAGTAGGTTGGCACTGCGCAAGGCGTGAAGAATGCTGCTATCTGGGGACTTTTTACCAATGAATTGTAAATACAAGCCTGTAGCTCATCACTGGCCAGAATGTGATATCCAGCATAGTTTTGGCAATGCTTGGCCTTGTCTGAATGGCAGTGTCACATCGGAGCAGGCAGGGCTGTAGGAGCACCAATCAGCACAGAAGTTGTGCTTATAGAAAGGATAGATGAAAACAGAGGTGCATACCTCTCTAAATTGCATAAAAGATGTTGAGGATGTTATGGAGCATGGAGGAGATGATAAAGACATCACCGAGGTGTGATGTACTGCCTGAGTGGAAACAGGAGCAGGAAATATTGCAGTTGATGCTATAGGTCAGAGCAGTGTTCTGGGGAGCCTTGAAGGGAAGCACAAGTAGCTGAAATTTAATGCAGGAGGCCAAAGGAAAATGATGGAAGAATTCAGAGGTGCCGCTGTTGAGGCAGATGATTTACGGAGGCATTTGAAATAGGTTGCAAAGGAAAAAGATGAAAATGAAGAGGAGGCTCTAGTAGTTTTGAGGAGAAATGATCAGGGCATGACCACAATTTTTGTCGCATGGCTGACAAGGGTGAACCTTAGAGAACTTGAACATGGTGAAATGATGTAATTTGGCAAATGTCTGGCTCTTGTCTCAGACTGGAAGAGATGAATCTCAGGAGATTTAATTAACATGTAGGACTCCTTGTAAGGAATTGCTAAGTGTTGCTATGCCCAGAAATTTCTCAAGAATTAGAAAGCAAAATGAAACATGGTCACGATTCCCTGATTTCAAAAAGAAATTCAGCAAGAGTGGCAATCTGTGCTTGCTGTCCAGGTGATGAATATTCAGACCTGCTGTCTCCCTGTGGATAGAAAGCTCTAGAAAGATCAAGTCCTTGTTTCTTGGGCCTCCAGAAGGTTCGCTCGGAGTGATGTCTGAAACGTAGCTCAATAAACCTTTATGGAGAGATAGAGTATAAATTCTATCTTGATTTCATATTGACTTGTTATAGACAAGCAACTGTTCCAAAAATGTTTTCACATATTCATTCATCTCCCTTTAGAGAATGCAGTGTGCCAGTTTCTGAGAGAGAACAAAATTATCATGTATTATTTTTAGAGGTAAGCAATTTGTGGCTAATGTTACTCTGCCAAAACAGGGTACCAAACTCCCGGCTTCAAAACCAGGGAAGTTTATTGGATAGCTATAAAACTCAGTGTGAAGGAAAGAGGAGAGATTTTCACCTAACTCAAATAATCTGACATGTACTGCCAGCCTACAAATAAGACTGAAGCTGGAGTAGCTCAGCAAGAGAAGATGAAGAATATTAATGTACTGAAATGTCTATATGTGGATGCAAGGAGCATGGAAAATAAGCAGCAGGCACTAGAGGAGATACAAAACAATGAAGTTTATGAACTACTGGGCACAGCTGAGGCAAGGTGGGCTGAATCCTGTCAATGCTTTGAATGTCAATAAAGAAGGAGGTGATCTGCACCAACAGGCAGAGGCGTGGTGGCAGGATGCAGCTGTGTTTTCTCACTGGTGCCGTGCATGCAATCGGCTCAACTGATGTTCTGTATTCTTGAAGAAACTTAAAACTGGTGGTTCGGAAGAAATAATGAACATGATGGATCCAGTGCAGCTTTTTTTTGTGTTCATGAGCTCTGGAAATCCATAAAGTCCTAAACAGACTGGTTGGTTGTGATAAAAGACAGTTCAAGCATTTTAAGTTAAATTTACACTCACAATTCCTTAGTAAGGCTATAAAACACGGGATGCTCTGTTTGAATGTTGGGTGTATTCTTAAGAAGCTTCCTAATTGCAATAATTAGTACCAGCCTTGAGATGGGCCACCCACTTCTCTTTCCCACTTTGATGTCTGCTGCAGAAGGGAAGAATGTAAATAGAAGCTGGACTGTAAACACAAACACTTACTGAGGTCTTTGGCCCCAGTATTGTAGCCCTGAGTCACTGTTTTACGTTGAACAGCTTGAACGTAAAAGACAGAAGTATTCTAAGAAATATGAAAACATAAAAAAAAGACATTTTAGGCTTAGGTAGCTTGACCATTAATTGGTTTGCAACACCAAGTGTTGACCACTGACATCCTACATCCATTTGCTGAACTCCAGTGCTCTGAGCCAGCTGGTTTTAGGTGAAGCAGACTTGGCTTTCCAGTGGAGGCTGGAGCCACAGCTGACCTGAACTGCCCAGAGGGTTATTCCATACCACATAACAAATGCCATGCTCAGGAAACAAAAAAAATGAGGTAGAGGAAGAAGATGGTGGAATTTTGGCTTCCAAGGTGGCCGTTGCTCAGCTGCTCTGCCTATGGGAGAGGGTGAATGATCTCCTTTGTCCCACTTGGGTTTTTTTCTCTTTCCTTCACCTGTTATACTGTGCTTATCTCCACTCACCAGTTTTCTCACTTTTGTTCTGCTTGTTCTCTCCTGCTGGAGCAGGAAAGCTTATGGGAAAGGGGAGTCTTGTGCGCATATCGATGTGAATACTGCATCACAGGACGCTGTACTAGCCATGAGGTTAACGCCAGGGCTATTTCTGAAGCACATCGAGGAAGAGTGACACCTTCAGCCTGCTTCCTCACTCCTGAAGGGATGAGGTACCTCAGGAGCCTGTGAATTATGGAGTAAGGGGTTAGGTACCCAGGATGGCACCTTCTGCTAGGTATCCTAGCCCACAGGTTCTCTTGCAGTTGGCTTCCCACAGAGGTATGTGCACTACTAAATAACTGTCTTAAGAATAGTTCATTCAGAGGCTGCTTTCCACAGGCAGGATGGACAAGATTCCCCCAAC
Source organism: Limosa lapponica baueri (assembly GCA_002844005.1). Lineage (NCBI taxonomy): Eukaryota > Metazoa > Chordata > Aves > Charadriiformes > Scolopacidae > Limosa > Limosa lapponica. Next base: position 4,333,207 of record KZ505636.1, read on the forward strand.
TTGAGATCTGTCCTCCATCCATTAGCTACCACTATTCCAGAAAGCCTTGAAACTTCCTTTCACCTCCTCAAGCCACAGATCACACCGTACCAAAACACCACTGTGGAAAAGCCTCACATCAGTTCAAACACTTCAGGAGGGAAAACACAGAAAATTATTATTTATTAGGTCCTCCACGGGAAACCTGTTGGAGACTAAGGCCGTATTCTATAAGCGTGGATTGCCAGTTGCCTCCAGAGTATGAACCCTGAGGTGTTGGGCTGTAACCCACACCGTGCCACTGGCCAGGTTGCATGTTCCCTGTTACAAATGCCCTCAGGCAGGTGGGCACAGCCTAAGCCTTGTTTAAAACATGATGGGAAAAGACAGACATCTACCGCAGAATATCTGCAAGGGGAGGGCACATGCCTCCAAACAGGCAGTTGCCGGACTGTATGGTCCTGGTCTGAATGAGGTAGTGATGGGAGTCAAAACATCCTCTGGTGTCTACTATGAACAGCAGCCTGACTACCTGGTCTTCTTTCCTCCTTGAGACTTTGGTTTCACAGCTGGTTGCTGTGGGCGAAAAGAGGGTATGAAACCACCACATTTCACAGTGGCTGGACAATGTACTAAAGTACATAGAGGAAAGTTTCTGGCCTGGAAGGGACAAGCAGAAAGAGCCTCGCAGGCTACTTACCCGAGAGTGAGCCTTCCCAAAGGCTCGTGGCCAGCCCCTCTCCCCAGGCACAGACGCTTGGCCTTGGGAAGCAGCGATGCTGCTCGCAGGTGGTGGGGCTCTTCACATCCAGCACATTACTGTTGCACCTGTGCAGAACCCAGAGCTGAGGGGATGAAACCACACATACACCTGGAGCTTCAGACACACGTCCCAGTTTCTGCTCTCGTGGGGCTCGCTGCTGACTGCCTGCAGCTGCTTCCTGCTGCCTCCCCATCACCCCAAAAGCTGATGCTCCTGCTCTTCTCCCAGCCCCCCTGGGCCTCCCTCCCAGACTCCTTTAGATCAGCTTAAATGCTTTTGAGCAGTAGATGCTTCCTTGCCTGGATGATTCGGAAGATGGGGAATGCTTGTTTGACTAAGCTACCCCTTAATCCTTTAACGGGAAGCGTTTATCCAGCAGAACCAGGGAGTGAAACATCCAGGATGAAGGCTTGTTAGCAGAAAATATTGCACCGTTGTGTTTTCTTTGGCAGCTTGGCAGCAGACTGCAACGCTTTATAGACACGCGTGTGTCAAAGCAAGCCGTGCTGTGGGGCTGGACGCAGCATGCTGGGAGTAGGGAAGGGAAGGGGACTGGAGATGGGTCTGGGATGAGATATTGCCATCTGCAACTGCCCCACATGTATTGTTAAATCTGCACTTTTAGATATAAAAACAGTGTGGGACTGTCAACACTAAATATGTCAGTCACAGGTAGAAATTGCCTGGCGTCCTGCAATTCTTATTTGCATGAAATCAAAAATAGTAGGAGGAAATCTGCCCGCAGCAGACTTTCAATTTACGTCAGTCTGCCAAACTCTTCAGCAAAAGCAAGCCACTGTGTGAACACTTAGTCATTGCCTTCATTTAACATCCAGTGGGTGTAATGTTTGGCAGCCTAGCCCTCTGAAGAGACAGCTCTGGCATCTCATTTTAGCACATTATCCCATTATATTGTGCGCTGTAGTATCCTGGTGTAAGGAAAGCAAGGAAAACACATAACTGTATGTGCACAAGGGGCATGCAGTCGAAGCTGGCTTGTCTGGGGCAAGCAGAGACCCTGTGATTAAAGAGCTGGAGGGTGGGAGATCCAGCGGGTAAGGCAAGTAGGGAGAGCTGGGACTGCCTGAGTAGGCTGGGGTTGGAGCCCAGCACCCCCTCCAGCTGAGGAGCCTGTTTCCAAACATGCTCCGGGAAGGAAGCAAAAAAGACTGTCCACACAGCTCAATCAGAGACAGCAATAGGAGCAGCATTGCTCTGCTGCACTTAGCACAAACAGGAGTGTTGTTAGCTTTTAGACTGCCCTGGTGCAGAACCCAAAATAAGAGTGGGCAAATAGAGATTACAGCCATCCTGGTAAACTAAACTAAACATACAGAAGCATGCTGTTGCAAAGGCCATCTGTCATTGAAGCTTGCAGAGGCAGGGAGCCACATGCAGACTGCCTCCTTGGAGAGGCCCTGGACCATTCCTGCTCCCAGGTTGTGGCTAGATGCTCTTTGGCAGACCAAGAGGTGGTACAAGCCAAAGAAGTTTCCAGGAACCATTTGGATGATTTAAAAGCACACTCGGCTGAGTTACGGTTTCCTGAGAGGCTCCCTGGCACTCCGCAGTTGACCAGCACAGAGAGAGTCATGGGCTATCTATACAGCCCTTGGCAGGGACCAACAGCGGCGGGAGAAGAGACTTTTCATCCACCTTCCCTAGGTGCCTGGACTGTGAGGCTGCAGCATGGAGTGTTTCCTTGTGGCCCTTCCTCCTGGTCCCAGGAACCTTGACGGTTTTGTGCATGCAGCTGCTTTCTCGCTCTTTCTCTCAACCTCGGGCAGGTCCCTGCTTTGCTGGCCAGACACTGTCTGTCTGAGACCTTTATCTGCCTCTGGGCAGTTTATGGGGAACCTGAACAGCACGGAGCACGAGGCAGAAAATCCTGCGAGAACTTCGCTGTTGTGTGCTCAGCTGAGCAACAGCAAAATCCCTTGCACTCATTTTGTACCCTTTACAATGTTATCCCTAGAAAAACTGGATGGAGCTAATGTGGTGTCTCTGAAACCTTATAACAGGCCGTGATGACATGAGCGGCCCTGAAATTCCACCAATGCTGTGGACAAGGAGGTGGATATTTTTATTTACAGTGAGCCTGTGACCTGATCCCATGCAAGTATGCTTGTTAATGGGCCTGGTAGGAGTGGGATTACTCTCATTACCCTGGTAAAGAGTGAGCCCACCAGCAGAATAAACATTGGCAGGATCAAGTAGCAGATGAGTCATCTTTTCCAAACACAAAAAGCCAGTGAGACAGTAAATAAACATGTTAGTTAAATTAACTATCACACACAAACTCCATATATATTTAAAACAACCTTGGGATAGCCACCGCTGCATACAAAAATGTCCTAGTCCTAGTCTGTCCTAACACAAGCGTCTCCAGCTAACACCGTCCCGAGGCACAGCAATGCCCCCAGCCAGGGGAATGCTCCTCCTGATCCGAACCATGTGCCAGCCCAGCAGCAGGGGATAAACTAATTGAGTCCAGAAAGATAAACGTCTGCAGGGTTAACTTCTGCTCTGCTTGCTTCCTCTACAACCTGTTTGAAGTCCATGGGGTCATACTAAGTAAATTAGAGGGGAATTGTGTTCACAGTGTCTCTGGTGTAAACATAACACTACCATATTCCCCCATAGGCATTTCAAATAACTTTCAAGAATCAGTATAAAAAATAACCATTAAATTAATAAAATAATATTTAAGCAGGTAACTCCTCCCTGAGGGTTTTAGAACTTTTTTTTTTTCCCAACTTAATTTAAGTAGGTGAACATCTCCTGTGTAAACTGATCCTAACAGAGCAAGGATGAAGCAAAGCAGGGCAGGATGTCTCGCCAATGCAGAGTTCTTCTTTGTAATAGTCTTCTGCTGATTTTTTGAGACATCCTTCAAAGGACCAAACAATAAACATCTGACAGGATCATGCCATGGTCAATTAGACCTCACCTCTGGGAAAGTTTTACCAATGTTCAGACCACATTTTTCTTGTTAAATTTTATCATACTGTTCCTCACTGGCTCCGTCACTGGCATCATTTATGGTAAGGAACTGATCACATCAACAGTGTCTTTAAAGGCCAGATTCAGTGCCCACTGGAGCACTGGGAGCTCTCCCAGTTACTACAATGTGGGTACTGGTCTGGGCATCCTGGGCCTGTCCTCTAGTCAAAGCAGAAAGACCTGTTGTCATAGGGAGATAGGAGGTCTTGTCCTCCAGCAGAGAACTGGTGTACTTATCTCCAAGGAATTCTGATTTAGGGTCATTCTGGGCAACAGCTAGAGCCCGTGTTTCAGTGGGGCTGAAGAAGTCGGTGTGTATAATGTGCTCGTTGGCTGTGGAAGTCAAGATGTGTAGGTTATATACAGATGTGTTCAGCACTGGGGAAAACAGAGCTGTGGGGGGAGTTCTGATGACCATGCCATCACTGCATATGGGTACTGTGCCTCTCAAAAGAGACAGCTGTGGTTCTTGTATGGACTTTTGTAACCTGAGATGTCAGCTTCAAAACCTTAATGAAGCAATTTTTGGGTGTCTCTTTTCCCCTTAGCATGGATTGTCCACAAGATGCATTTTCCCCCTTATATTTAATTCTTAGAAGAAAACTGTGCAGCTGACAATGACACTTGTTGAGATTCCCTCAGCTCTAGTCTTATTTTGGCAGCATTGTAAGTGAATTATAGGACCAATTTTGGCTGTACCGTTAGCCATTGGTCCTCTTTTCATGGTGATTTTGACACTCTCTCTAGTATCTTCTTCAAAGCTCTGTATGGGCTGGGTGCCATGTGGTTTGACGGTGAGCGTTCCCATTGAAATCCATACAAGTCTAGCACACGGGCAATTTCACAGCATGGAAATGATGTTTCCAAAAATGTACAGTGTTGGTATCTTTTCCTTGGGCATGGGGCCCACTTGCTGCCTTCTGAGCTGAAAAACTTTCCAGTTGTAGCAGTGGCTTTATGCAACTTATTTAAAGAGCAGAGTCTCAGCTGCTGCAGATTTAATAGCTCCACTGATTTCTGTTTCCACCTGATAAAATTACAGCTCATTTGTTTGCTTGTTGGTTTCATTTAAGGTTTGAATGGTGCTGATGATCCTCACAAGATCCATTTCCTTATGTGTCCTTTGCCAAGACATGGGTGCTGAAATGAGTTGAGTTGTCATGTGGGAGCTCTTCATCTTAAATTAACTGTTAGGTGAAATCACGACACAGCCTGTGGCAATGGCAGGAGGGTGATAGCCTTTGGTGGGGCTCCAGTTCTGAACCCTGGTCATCTGCCCCCTCAGTCGTCTTACCCGTGCCACAGAAGAGCCAACACGATAATGAACATTTTCATCTGGGAATAAAATCCCAATATTGGAACTCAGTGCTGGGGACAGCCATGGCTCTGAATTTTTTCTGACCATTTAGCAGGACAAAACACACCAGAGCAAAGTATAGGTACAATCTTACCCTTCTTATTTTGTAGAACCACTCCATATCTGCATAGGGTTCTTCTCTACATGGTTTGATTTCAGCAGTATAAGGGCACAGCATGCACAGCAGTGGAGAATCAGACTGTGTCATTTTAATATGGAGTTTTAGCTGTGTTCCATTTCAGTAATATTTCACAGGAGGCTTCTATGACTGATAGACACCATATAAATAAAATATACGATCATTTCAAAAGCATAACCTGTAGGTTGCTCTCTTATGCTGACTACAACATTTGCTACTAACATTCCTCCTCAGCCATAAATACAATGAATCAATGAAGCTGTTGGACATGGTGGTTTTAAAACCGGTCTATAAACTAAACATGTAAAAGAGGTATATAAAACATGAAGTAGAGTACATGCATACACACACATATATATATGCCAGTTACTTACTCACTGTAACATATTCACATGGTACAAAATATCAATTTCTTCCTTCTCAATCACATACTTTTAACAAATGTAAAAATAAATCACCAGTAAAAATAAATCAAGTGACTCAGTTGCCCATGTACAGTGAACTGTGATATGCCCTGGTTGTCAGTAGGTGTCATGCAACACCACAGTTTTTAAACACCTGCCTTGCATAAAAATGTCCCTTAAACAGGATATTCACCTCAAAATGGGTTTTCTTGGTTGTTTTAAGGTCACAAATATTCTCATTTGGGTGATGAACAAGTGTAATGTGAGCATCCACGAATGAGGAACTGCAACTAATTCCCATGACTCTTTGTTTACTTGGTTGTGACTGAAAAAGCAGCAGTAGCCAACACAGCAGTGAGCTGTGTAGACAGGGTAGCAGACGAGAGCTCTTACTGGAGAGTCTAAGCACAGAGGCACCAAGCCTAATACCTACTCACCTCTATATTACCTTTTCTTTCCCCTTTTCTCCCTGTGCCCCCAATAATCCAATAAAACCTCTTTTGTTTCTGTCATAGCTGCAAACACAACTCAATAATGTCATCATACACATCAGCTAGCTCAATTTTTCTCTAATCCAATCAATGAAATGACCATGCTGTGCTCTCTGCTCCAATTTAAAATTGAGGATGATAGCCTGAAAGAAGTAAATCCTGGTCCACTGCTGATCAGGCCTTAGGGTATCATTCTCTTCAGTTGCTGTTTTCACAGCTTGGTCATATATACATGAAACCTGCAAATACAGCAATGAAGCTAAACAAAGTGGGGAGCAAAAAAAAAATTTGACCTTTACAGATTTTAGGCTGACTGGAGCCCTCAAGGAGCTCATTGGATGCCCCAGTCATGAGTTAAGTGAGTGCCTGGTAGGAAGGAGGGGGGGTCAGTTATATGCCTGGCATCACATGTGCAAGGGACATAACAGACCACAGGGATTTACATTTCTGTGCCCCAAAACATAGGTTGATCCACAGCCCTGAGAGGTTCAGAGTGCCCTGAGACAGGGCATTAGATACAGTGGTTGAGATCAGACAGGTTATTTCCATTCCAGCTCCCTCTGGCTAATTCCTGATAACACGTTGACTGTCTATTGATCAGGCAGAAATTTTTCTATTTGCTCCTGCAATTGAAATCTCATTTGATTTGTTGGCATGAAGCCATCACTGTTTTTTAATACGAAGAGAATGATATTTTTTTTCAACATCTATAAAGAAGAAAATTGTTGCAACTCGTATTTTTTTTTTTTTAAAACAGCTTTAATGCCAAAGCAGCTGGGGGAAGCAAGTCTGAATTTGTCAGACAGATAGATAGCCTTCGTTGTAGAGAAGTGTCTTGGAGTGTTCCGGTTAAAATTGGTTTTGATTTGCCAGAGTTAAGAGCTGTTGAGAATTGCACATGCAGTAAATGTTTTAACACTGATAATGCTGAGCTGGGAACTGGCAGAAGCTCGCTGCTGCCGCTGCCAGAGCTGCCGTCTGGGCAACTTTGCTGAAACATGGGATGTCGGAAGCCCCCCGGGGCTGTAAACCAAAGGGACCAGGTGGAGAGATCCTGAACACTAAATGAAGTGAACTGGAGCCAAAAAAGTGACAAAGTCCCCATGGGTATCTGAACTCTCAGACCTCTACTAAATCCAGCCCCAAGAATGGGTGAATTTTTCTTTTTTCTCCTGTGTAAAGTCACACTTACTAGGGGAGATGCCATGCTGGTGTCACCAGTAAGGTAGCAAAGCACTCTGACAGCATATTGATTTTGCACAACGTAAGATACTTCATGGAAAGAGAGAGATTTACTGTGTGACTGATAGACAGAGAGGCAGGTAGCTGTGTAATCAGAGCAAATGGAGTCTACTAGCAGCATTTTATTTATGGTCGTTTATTGTGAAAACACGGAGCACCCAAGAAGAACTGTTATTTTCTCTTTAAAAGCTCTTGGAACAGCTTCCCAGCACCACATGCAGTATAGCTGTTAGTGAACTATTGGACTAGGTAACCTGGACTGATGTTTTGTTAATGGGTATGTATTACTAATAGCATATTTATTGAGCTACCACTTGAAGTATGGCCAAATCTTGACTCTACCCAGAACCTCTGGGGTAGCTATAAACTGTGCAATGCCATGGCTGTACACTGCCCACACAACGACACCCCCTTCCCTAGATAGTGTATTACCTCCTATTTTTGCTATTGTTTCTGTGTCCTGTATATGTCCACAGCATACCCATCTATAGGTCCAACACCTGGTGGCGAGGAGGGAGAATACTTGGATAGTGGTAATGTAGTTGTCTGTAGGGTTGTCGATATAATCTACAGATTGAGAAAAGTGTGCAATTCTGGAGGATTCAAACAGCTGGAATACACAGAGATACAGAGGGAGGTGTGTATGTGTGAGAGGGAGTGAAAGGCAGAACTTAATTCATGTGATGTATTCAAATATATGTCTGACGGATACACAACTTCCAGACGTATTACAAGGCAGCAGAAGAGAAGGGTGGATATGCATTTACAGAGATATCCAGTTCTCTAAGCAAGAGAAAATACGCAAATATAGCAAATAGCTTAGAGCAGCAGTACTAGTGGAGGCTGGTTTCCTATGGATTTGTGTCCTGGCTTGACTATACAGCATATAATAATGTATGAGCTCCAAATGACTATTTCTCATGTCTGGGAACCTGACAGGGTTTTCTACTGTCTAAGAAAGGGTTAGACAAAACTTGTGCTGCAACCTTTCCTTCAGTGGAGATGACAGCACAGCTCTTTCCTCCACTTGGCTGCTGATTTTCATTAAATCTGCAGGGACACAGTACTTCTGAGATTGTCAAATATGGTTGAAATTAGAAAAGAGGCTGAAAATTTATTAGTAACACATAGATGTATATACACACACACACACGTGCAGTGCGTGCTTTCAGAAGCATGGGTTCATAGGAAGCCAAGCTAAGAAGAATATGTTAAAAGCTCTCTGATCTCTAAGCTGCTCATTCCCAGTGTGAAGCAAAAAAGCAGAATGTAGTTTATTAAAATATTTGTCAGTGTGTTCTTAATTTAAAATCTGGTTCTTTCTATAGGAGAATAAAAGAGATGTCTCTCTCAAGAGCTGAACAAGAGGCAAATGTGTAACTGTTCATAGATTTGAAAGCTGGAGGACAATTATGCTCATGTAGTCCCATGTCCGATAAAGCTCATGCCAAGGAATGTAAGGCAAGGTAGTTCCCACATGCATGAGGCACAATTAGTGCCATAAGTTGAGTAAAACCTTGGGAAGACTATAGCAGAGTCCCATACCCGATTCTACTGCCATGCGGTAATGAAGAAGAATTCAACCTGGAATGGGTCAGAGCAGGCCTAGTAGGATGTTCAGAGATTGTAGCATTTACTTTTTGAGGGGAGATTAAGAAAGATTGACTTTTTTAGTGTAGCAAAATGAAGGCTGGGAGAGAATATGGTCATTCTCTATAAAAATATCGGAAAGGCAAATGTGAGCAAGGCAGAAGTGGCAGTTAAACATAGAGACTATTGCTAGCATAAGAGCTCATGTCTGTAAAATAATCTTCTAAAATTAGACCAAAAGTTGCAAGAAGCTACCTGGTGAGCAGAGGAGTTAATTCCTGGATCTGCGTTTAAAGAGAAGTCGAAGTCAATAGCAAACTCATTTTAAGATATAGCTTAATAAAAGATTGCCAGGAGGATGTTTGATGTAGCGATAGATGACTAAAAGAACTTGGATGCTACAACACAAGATGTTCTCCATCCTCATGAGGTTCTAAAGGACTTCATTCAGCAGTTCAGAGGCTCAAAATTTGGGACTGAGCCTTTTACTAAGGCTCAATTGGAAAAGCAATGTGCCATAGGGTAGGTCTGCAATGGAAAGCCACATTCAGCATTGAAGGAGGATGGGGATCTACCCAGGAATAAAGGGGAATTTAATCTCCTCCACACACCACACCAAGTGGCATATCATGCAAGCCTCCAAGTAACATGGCTGCAGCCCCATCACTGCCCCCATTTAGCCTGGCGCCATGTCAACTCCTGCTTAAAGGCTATCCCATTACCAAGAAGCACAGTGCTCTACCCTGTTTCACTACTTTATAATTTTCTTTGCTCATGCCCTATTTACTGGGCTTGTAAAATGTGTATAGCCTACAAGTGGCAGAAAATGTTTGATGGAAAATATAATTAAGAGAATTCTGTACAACACAGATATGGAAACTGTGGAAGGCATCAGCCATAATGACAATGCTGTTGGACATGCATAATTGAATGTCACTAAGCCACCCAACAGCATTCCATGTTACGTGGGTTTGATTTCTTTTTCCTGGATACTGCTGAACAGATTGGTGGGAGTCTGAGGGGAAGAAAACAGAGAGAATTATATTCTGACTTGCACCCTAGATGCTGAGCCTCACCTTCCACTAGCTCCCCAGCATGAGATAGATTGTTTCTCCCAATGCGTAGGTGTAGGAGAAATCGCATTCCTAATGTGGCATATAGGCTGTATTTCAATCTCTCTTTATGTTTATCAGTAGCATAAATCTCTTTTCTTACAGTGCAGAACATCTCTTGGAGGCAGGAACTCATTGACCACATGCTGCAGCAGTTGGAGAGGCATGCCTACTAATTGCTGGCACTCTGCAGCACTTACATCAACATTTGCTGTTGCAAGTAATAATAATGAGCCACAGCATGGGTCGGATCACACTACCAATAGCTTTCTTCCTATTTATTGTTTTTTACCCTAGTTTTTTTTTTTTTTTCTCACTTTCCAACTTTACACCCTGACCACTCCCCTCATCCCTGGACCATGAACAGGCTTCAGGTCTGACAAAACTTCCAAATTGGAATGAAGGAAAATGAAGGCACTAACCCTGTCTGGAAATTTGCCTGAGACAGAGATTTCCCCTGAGCTACCCTCATATATTTCAAAAGTATATTAAGGTTAATGTTCCCCAAGGTGTGGCAGGCCTGGCTGTGACAGCATGGGGTGATGTTACAGAACAGTTTTCCTATATCCAGTGATCAGGAAGGCTTTGTAGATTGTAGGCAAAGAAAGCTGGTTGCATGTCCATCCAGCTCTGAGGTGTAAGCCGTCTTCATTCAGACTAAAAAGATATCATGGGAACAGATGGTACACTGAGTTACCAGAGTGAATCACTGAGGTCCACTTAAATAAGTGGACATTCAATGCTTTGAACCACACGTGAATGTTAGAGAACAGAGGTCTTATATGCTTAGCTCTTGGTGGTGCCCTCCTGTTCCTCTCTTACATCTCTGCAAGTTCCTTGTAAGCAGGTAGTGTCAGCAAAGGCTTGATACTACTACAGACAGTTGCTGTGAGTGCTTCAGGACACCACACCAGCCCTCACCACCCTTGTAACAGACATTTCCCTCCAGATGTTTCATAGATTATTTCACACTGGCTGACCTCTGTGGTCTAAGAGCTACCGCTAATGTGCTGGACTCACTGTGTGTTGCTCTGGTTTGTGACAATGCCACCCTGCCTGAAGCAGGGGACTGCACCAGCACGAAGAGCAGAGCATGGTGGGTTCCTTCCTCCTTTTTTGTAAATTGTTCCCGTCCCTGGTCACTTTTCCACCCAAGTGATCTCTGAGAAGTCAGCTTTCTCTGCTTGCCAGTGGGAGAAATTGCCAGTCCATCTGAGGTAAAACCCAGCCAGCATCAGCTCAAGAAATCCCTGCCTCTTTCTGCAGTACATCAAGAAGTTAGATGTAACATCAGGAAGTCCCACTCACATCATCTTCTTGGGTTGGGCTATACCAAGGATGACTCCCAACGGGAGCTAAGCCCATACCCCAGATCCTCCCTCACCAGAAAGTTCTTCATTACTTTTCTTCCTGGTAGAACAACTCACCTTCTTCTTTCCATCCACAGCCCCCCTTAGTCCCTCCTTAGCCAAATTAAAGTACACAACCAGTCACAGAGACGTTTTCAGTGACACATGTTTGACTCCTACAACAACTGCATGGAGAGCACTCATATGCCAGTGCACAAAACGTACTTCAAAGTACACACATGCAACATGTGAAGCCTAAAGTTTAACTGTTTTATTTTCTAGTCTCTTCTTTCTTTCATATTTTGATTAATATTTCAGAAAGCACTACCAATACTGAACTAATTGGCAGTACCTTGACTAGGAAATTGTGTTTTCGAGCTTAAGAAGCTAACCATCAGCCTGAAGCTGTGTGTTGTCCAGTATCCTATTTCTGAGAAATAGCAAAGGAAGAGCACAACCACATATGCTGGTACTGCCACGAAATATCCTCCCTGCCTCCAGCAGCCTGGGGACTACACAGGCTGTGCAGGCAGTTTTTGTATGAATGATAATGTGGTACATGCTCTCTATTTTTAGTCGGCCAGCACATATAAGAAGCTTCTAGGATTTTAGCCTACTCAAGTAGGAGGCAAAAAGATTTTTAGACATTATTTATTTCTATATATAAAGAGGAAAGTACTGTTTATTTCCCCCAATGTGTTCTTGTTTTCCTCTTATTCTCAAGGTTCTTCATGCTGGAAAAGTAAATATACCTGTGAGTTAAACACATCTTTTTAGTTGAAACTGATATGAGAACTTACTGAAAAAATAGTAAAATAATGTATCAGTTGAGTCTGATTCTTTCAAAATAAAAATCCATATTGATGAATATCAACATGTTAAATCAGAAGATGGTCAAATAACCAGGCAAACAGTGTTAGTTTGCTAGATATTTTCGCAAACCAGAGCCAAAATTTTCCCAAACTAGTGCCAAAGATGAGTGTCAATAGGTACCAAAGAAAGTCTGTACAATGCACAACAGAAACTTTTAATAGTCCTGCCAAGTTTAGAAATCATGCTACATTCTCTGAGTATCCTTTCCTGGCACTTGTCTATTGATCTGCTACATACATACATGCTATAGCATAGCTAAGTTGCCTGATTTGAAGTATTACTCAGTCTTCAACTCCCACTGATCTCAGTGTTTACATTTCTGGGGAAAAAAAAAGAAACACCACAAAACAAAACAAGAAAAAGATTTGGCTATCTTTTCAGGCGTCTAGATGTGGAGACAGAAAAATAGATACTCAAATCCTGGTACCAGATGTCTGATGGTGTGTTTGGAGAATTAGTAAGACTGGATAGACAAGAAAAATGGAGAAGAAGGCTTCATCCAATATAATAGGAATGTATCTGCAAACAATTATTATGTCATTATAATTTCACAAACAATACGTATTAACCGTTACAGAAATCTCTGTAAATCAAATGTTAACCACTGTATTCCAAATGCTTTATCACAAGAAACATTTTGTGACATCAGAAACTAGTTTTCCTTCCACTCAATTATCTCCATTAACTGGTAATGTATACTGAATCCCTGCCACACATTTGGTAATGCTGATCCTCATTAACTGAGTAAACAAAAATACAGCCTCATTGGCAAGGCGACTCAAGTGACCAGAAAGGAGAGATCACTCTGGCTGGAGATCATCCATCATTGGTCCCTGTGCCAGGCTATGAAGTTAGCATGTAATTAATAGGCACGTGGGGTGAGCAGGGCCGCAGATGGAGGCTGGAGCAAGCGACACTTCCACAAAAGCTCACAGCCCAAGTCACAGCACTCTCCTCACATAAGGCGGGGTGCAGAACTTTCCGTTATAGAAAACATTTTACAGCATCAGGTGGATTTCAATCCTCTGAAAATCTGGAGCAATTTATAAAGCAAAACGACATAAACCCAAAAGGTGCAGAGCACACTAACACACAACCCGCTTTTGTTTTCTCCCATGCAGCAGCGCAAAATTGGACAATTATCCTTCCCTTGAAAGACTTGAATTATAAATGACATTTCTAGATCTCTATAAATGGGTAATTCTCACACTGTCGTGCAGTGAGCCTGATGCTTATTAACTTTGACCTCATGTATCAAATGCTATCAAACCAAGGACCTGCTTCAGAAAAACATTTAAGCACATGCTTGGGTTTAAGTGATGCAGTGAAGTTGTTGGGAGTAAAGCTCATATTTAAATACTTTGCAAAGCAGGGGTGTCATTACGAGTTGAAAAGCAGCCCTGGACTTAGACTGCTCTGACTCCAGAGCGGTTACATCTGCTTCATCTCACTCTGGAACAGCCAAGCAGGGACCACAGCTGTGCAGAAACAGCCCCAGCCCCAAAATCCACCGACTTCAGTTCGCTCCTTCTCGTTCAGTATAATTGCATGAGCACAGCTTGAATCTCTTCTCACTTCTGCAAGTGTAAATCACAACTAAATCCTCTGAGGAGGGGACTGAATAGTGGAAACAGGGAGAGAGTGAGGCCAGCTCTTCTCTTTGTAGGTACTCCGTAAAATCGCACCAGCAATAGAAAAACAATCCCTAGGAAAAAAAAAATAAAAAGGGAAAAGGTTTCTGTAAAACCGTCACGCACAACAGCTCAGGATTTCCTACTGTGCTTCTGTCATCACCTTCTGATCACCCTTTAACTTTGTAGCTTATCTAATTCTTCCTGAGTTTGCTGAGCCCGGTTCTCCCCTGACAACACTTTAGTGTAAATCCACCGACTGTGGTTACACACGATTTACACCAGCAGGAGCAGGAGAGTGAAGAAATGGCCCCAGTGGCTCTTACCTTCCCACCACTGAGCATCTTTAACTCACAAAGACTGAGGATCACACCCGACAGCTTGTCCCTTGTGGATTGGGTTGTACAGGCATGGAGTCCATTATGGGATTTATTAACGGATAAGGTGGTGATGGCAGTGCTGTTCTTCCTGAAATTTGCATAAAATCTGTGCAGAAAGAGGGAGAAAAATTGTGAACATCTGGCTATACCCGTAGCCGGTACAGAATTCCATTACCATGTTGGCACGAGCCTGTGAGCACGACGCTGCTAAATAATTCATTAAATTAGCAGAAGTTGCACGTGGAAGATGTACACTAATCTAACGCAGAGGAACACTGTTCTCTATGGCAGAACAAGCTTTACAAGAACAGGGTATTTACTACCTGATGTCGAACCAAAGCCTAAAAAGATGTTGTTCTTCCTCCAGTGAATTCAGTATGTGATAAAAGCTCAGAGGAGACTCATTGCCTGGTCCCGTGGATGCTCATTCTGAATCATGAGGGACAAGGACAGCTGCTCTCCTGTGGCAATCATGTTACTGGGCAGCAGAGAGACCCTGCCCAAGCACTGTCAAGACAGAAAATGCGATATAAGCAGGACTAACACCAAGTGTGTCACTCTCCTGGCGTAGCAGTTAACCCAGCGTCACTCTCTAAACGAAGAGCTCTCAGCCAGGCAAGACACGTGGCCTCTGCCCCCCTTGAAGTCTTCCATTGCGTGCGTGTATGTGTCTCCCAGCCTCTGGAGAAGAGCCATGAGGCTAGCACAGCGAAACTTGAGGATGAGACTCAGTAGGGCACGCAGAACTCCCCAGGGCCAGGTCCAGACCACCAAGAGCCCAGGCTGAGGTCCTTGACTGTCTCAGAGGAGCTGGGAGCAAGACCCAGGGCTGGGATTTCCACTGAGGTTCATCACATCTCCTCATTCCCCATGCCAAATGAGAGACATTTCCTCACACTCTGCCGTAGGATGGATGGCTTGATGTCCTTGGTGTATGCAGAAGCAGTTCAGGTACTCACAGGATTAAGCCATAGAAGAATCTGCTTAAACAGCAATGAGAGCATAACCAGAAATCAGCATCAGCTGGAGATCCCAGAGAGAAGCAGCACAATGTTGGTCACTTATTCATGATTAATTCAACCATCTCTAATTTGCCTAACATACAGAATTTTCATTCACTCTGAATTTACTATATTAGCTTCCATAAAGCATGACGTTGGCTCCCTGCAAAACCCATTTCTGATCTCTTTGTAAGCTAAATATTTCCAGCCTTTTTTTCTTTCCTTTTTTTTTCTCTTTCTCTATTTTTAAGGCAATGAAATCAAGTACAGTTCCTCTCTATTGTTTTGCAAACAACTTCTGAGTAAAAGAGCAAAACTGTGTCAGATCTCCACGTCACCTGAATGAATGCCATTCTCAGAAAGGACAGTGCTTTCATCTTAATTGCTAGCTAGCAACAAAAGTGTTGGAGTTCAGCACTTCAATACAAATCAATGATGGAAAAAAATGTAGCAATTTACTAGAAAAGAGAGTATCTTTTATTGTGGATATTTTATAATGTTGCAAAGGTAGGAGAATTACAGAGCCTTCTTGCTCTGCTAACACGATATTTATAAATCCCTATTGTGCCAGTTTCCATCATTTTAAACTTTTTTTATGCTCCTGAGTAATTTGCAAACAGTGTTCTGTTTTCTGATAAACACTGAAATAGATACCTTGCAATACCCAGTACTTGGGATTTTACAAATGAGCTGTACAAAACACTTGTAATTTAAGACTTATTTTTTAAAAGACACACACAGCTCTGAGACTGCAGAGATATAAAGTACCACCCCAAATAGGCACATGATTCATTGCAATACATTTAATGTCAGGATTTTCATTATTTAACGTCAAACCTGGCCAGTGCAGCTGGCCCCACTCCAATGGGGACTACAATTCCCAAACTCACCCCCCCCATAATCATGTAGCCTGATCTAGTGGTCACTCAGCCCAGTGCAATGATCACAACGCTAGAAAGGGGACTAGTGGTTTGAAATATCTATCCTTACCTTAAAAGAGCTTAATCTCAGAGACGGGGGGAGAAATGGAAGGTCTATTGGGTATCTATTCAGAAGCAGAGGTGCCTAAGACCTTGACACTGGTGGGTGTCACCTTTTCCAAGAGAGAACTTTCTATCACAGGGCATTAAACTGAGAATTGCTTTTAAAAAAACCCAATCTCTCATTAAATAGGATTAGCATATCCTGTTATTAAGGTTGAATCTTTCTGGCCAAAATGCCAAGACTTTACTTTAAAGAAAACCATCCTTTTCCATAAGTCCATGGTGATTGAGTGTTTTAAATGTATATCCACGAGCCCGTGTGAACCACTCACATTACCATTTGAAGTTGACATCCAAAGTTCTCCAGCAGCTGGTCCCTGTAACCAATTAGTTTGCTTGACAGGACTTGAATATTAAGTTGTTGTGGGTTTTAATTAAATATTGAAGAGTTATGGTGACACGGTATGACAGCCTACTGCAAAATAATTTACAATATCCTGTTACATTGTTATTTTAAAACAATTTTCCTAGCATGTTTAATCTTCTTAAAACCTGCTGCTAAACGAAATTACTGTATTTTGCTATATATCAAATAATGATAAATGGCATCTTGCATTTACACATGCCTTCTGTATCCAAGGAGCACAGTACTCGCTCCTTACCTGCCTCTCTGCTTTCCTTAAAGAGAAAAACATTGCTTTCCACCATTGAGATGCCTGAGCTTTTTAGAACAGAACCTCAAGGGGGTCACTTATATTTTAAAAACTGGGCTCACACTGAACATGTGCTATTACCATCAAAGGCAGAGAGGTCAAAAAGGATATTACAAATCTGTACAAACCTTCTTTGTCTAGCAGCTCGGGTCAAAAAGTGCCATTTCACGTGTCTGATGTTTTGATGCAGTTTGTGCATTGGCTGATAAATGTATCACAAAATCCACCATTCAACAGCAATTAGGTGTGTAATAAAATCGTCTGGATCCTGTCTTCCCTTTCAGCTGCAAAAACCCACAAAGCATGATGAAATTCCTTGAGTAAGTGCAACCCAGAGCGGATTTACCTGGCAAGTGCCAGTAACAGCAGGTATTGTGTCAACTTTGTCTGGAAATATCTATAGGGCTGGGCTGATGCTTCTTTTCAGGTTTTTATGCAGTGCCCATCCCCTCATTAGCCAAGCAGTGATCCCCTGTGCTTATCCTTTCACACACCCTGAGATCATGTATTTAAAATAGACCTTCATGATACCGATATTTGAATATCACTGGCTCTCTGAATGATGCTAGAATCAAATTTTTTTATCAGCTTGCTTTGAACTAAACCAGAGGAGGAACGTAAGATCTCTGAGCACACAGTATATTTTTCAAAGGTTAGAAAGATCTTTTTTCCAGCATGAGCAGGAAAAAATGCAGAGTTAATTTTGACAGCCCAGACACTGCTGCCATTGTGCAGGCAGAAACTCGAACTTTCCAGCTGTCTTGCTGGCTCAACACTCCATTAGGTGTTTGAAAGGGAAGAATACATGCTGGAAATTTTCTTTGGAGGAATAGCTGAAGGGCAGAATGTTAGACTACTTTCATAAACAACATCCTGGAAGCCACATCATCATCATCATCATCATCATCATCATTATTATTATTATTATTGTTGTTATTTTTTTTATTTCTGTTCTTCCCTTTATAATCTACAGCTTCTACGGACATAATAACACACTGCTGTTTCTCAAAACCATAAGGATGGCAAATGAAACTTGGGCCAGCACCATTAATGGTAGCAGCTAAAAGCATGCAGCACTGGTGCCATCTTTTAGCTTTATGAAGGCTACAGTATGTGGATGGCTGGGGTCTCTCCCTTCTCCCCAGACCATGGCGAGCAGGGACTGCCCAGGCAATGTCAGCCTGCTCCACCACTGGAGGGAAAGCATTTCAGCAACAGATGCGGTGAAAGGAATTAATTGTCAGCAGTGTGATCTTCTCTTCTCCACCTGCAGAACCCTATTCAGTTTCTACAGTGATATTTACTACCTTGGTAATGCATCCACGCATCTTATGTGCTGCCTGCAGAGCCAGAGCCACATGAGTCCATACCTAGTACCTGGCTGAGACCCACCTCCCAGCTGCGTCCTCTCAGGCATGGACTTGAGCAGAGCTCTGGTACTTAAGGAGATCCCCATAGAGTGAGAGACTTTGTGCAATCCTACCATCACACAGGTAGGACCAGGCTGTCCATGGACAGGTCCAAAAGTTTTCTCTCCGGAAGGTACCCCCAGCTCAGTTTTTGGGACCTGGTAGTAATGTGGATAATAGAAGGGCAAGCTATCTGCAGGTTTTAACAGCCTTGCTAAGCACACAGGTCATGAGGAGTGGCAGAATTTAATTACCATTTAATTTTGGTTTTACAAGACAGACGTTGCTTGCAACAGCCAAACTGAGCAGTGCCTTGCTAACCTGCAGCCTGAAAACAGACAATGCAGAGGTGCCTGTGGGCTAC
>KZ505636.1:4352160-4375011 GCA_002844005.1 Limosa lapponica baueri
GAAATATAACACCTTCTTTTCATAGCCTTTCTGCTGAGCCTCATAGAGTTCCCCAGGCACATAATTAATTTTCTCTGTATGTTGCTTCGAAGCATCTTCCCAGAGCAGGGCTGTTCCTCCATGGCACCCCTACAGAGAGGCCATCCATGCTAGTGGCAGTCCTCCATACAGCATAGGTGACACCTTCATGCTGGCACAAAGGAAAGAAGTTTTACTCTCCCTACGTTCCCTTAATCTTTCAAACTAAGTGACTAGAATTGCTGCCATGGAAGTGCTTTGGGGAGCCCATGTGACGAAAGCTTTAAAAGCATAAAGGGAACTATTAGTTTTTATGAATCCCAAAAGGCTATTCTGAGAGTTGCCCAAAGGGAACACACGAGCAATACTTGAGAAGAAATATGATTTTTCAATAAGGTATAAAATATTTACTATCTGCCAGTGATGGGCACTGAATGATTTGTGGATATTACTTTGACAGCGCAGTGTTTAAGGATGCATTTCACCTTACATAGGCAATCATCAGAGCAGTATATCAAAACTTAAAAATCTCCTGCCAGTATAGATATTGACTGCATCTGAAAACAAATGCATGTGTAACTCACCATGTATAACTTATATTAAACCCATGCAATTTTTAAATATGTGCATACATGTTCTATGTACTTCCTGTTGGGCAAAACTCACAGCTGATATATTTTGCTGCTCAAGTAACTCAGTCTTTTGTTGCTCAAGAAACTCAGTGTTGCTCAATCAAGGTTCTATTTTACATCACACACAGGAAATTTAGACACTTTTCCCATTATTTACTTAGGCAGGGTGGCTGAACTCCATCCTGCCAACTGATGAATAAAAGCTTCCTCCATAGGCAGAACAGAGGAAAAGGTAGCCCTACAGATAATTCCACTTCTCTATCCTAGATCCTGTCTTCAGGTGGGAGGAGTTGCTCTCTGGAGGTGCCCGCCTCTCGCCACATGTCGCTGATGAGTTGCTTAGCCCAGAGATCATAGAAAGGAAGAAAAAATAGTGTCTACTGGTAAAACAGACGTATTAGAGTTTTGCATTTATTTAAAAAATATTTTCTCAGAGTTCTTGATCAGCATCCTTATAGGTTGTTGATCTGTGCAAAACTCCCAAGAACAGTGGAGTCTTTGCTCCACTGGTTTTAGTTCATTTACACTTGAGCCCAGTGGGCTCTATTTTTAATTCTGGCTTCCACTGAACTCAAACTGAGCTGAAGGGCTGTGGATATCATTGTTCAGTGTACAAGAGCATTCAAAGCCCCAAGCTTTTAATGATTTCAGAGCAAGGAAGGTAAATACCTTCAGTTTCTCACTTTTTTCCCCCCAATATTATGTTTATTTTCAAATTGGTTTGAAACAGAAAATTCAAACAGAAACTTCACATTTGCAGCAAGGATGTTGTGCAGATGTGCATACAAACTCTAGGCCACTCAAGCGATGTTATTCTTCTGAGTGCATTGCCCAGTAGTAGCGCCGGACCTCTGGAAGCCTAATTACACAACTTTGGATTATTAGAGGAGTGAAGCCTGGAAGATCAGGCTCACCCAAACCTGACACATAGCCACCTCTGATCTGTTTTGTGGTAGCATTTAACAGCAAGATAACCCAACTAAATTAGGACAAGAAGTGGAAAAGGAATAGTGCTGCCAACAGGAACTCTGAGGAGACTGTAAGTAGGCAGATTGCAGCTACCCGAGCTGTAACCGGGCCAAGGAGCCGGGGGGAGCTGCTGGCAGTGGCACCACAGTGGCTGCACTGTTCCAGCAATCTGAAGGAACTAAAACCTGGTTCATCTCTTACACCTCCTATTAAACTGCACAGCCCCCTTATAACTGGCTCGGGTGGGAGTAAAGAGTCAGCTCTGTAGTTTGCCAAGGGCCAGATGTAGGCTGTGACCTGAGTGCATCCTATGCAGTGGATGACCCAACTAACCCCACCTGGCTATGTGCTCTGAAGGGAGGACTTAAAGCTCCAGGAAGTAATCCGCAGCTATTACGGGTGCTATTACTTTTCCAGTGCTTGCTTGCTTTATGGAGCTGTCTGGGGTCATTAGGAAGTTTCTGGGTTGTATGAGACTTTTAAACTCTTGGGGTACCTATGAATAAACTGAGCCACATGAAATCATAGCCTAAAGGAAATTAAGAGTCTGAGTCTAATACTGGATGCATGCCTGAAAAAATCTATGAGTGCACCAGCAAGCTTAGATGCCTTCCCTTCATACCAAATTCCTAGTGAGTCCTTTGTTGCTTTTTATCGTTTTCTGTTGCTCAGCTTCAGCCTGTGAGGATTTAAAACGACCACAGCAGAGGCACCTGAGCTAGCAGGGCTAGAAAACGTCAGTCTCAACCTCTTAAATATGAAAAGGCTTCAAGCCATTCTATAACAACCCTTTGGTGGCTGCTCAGAGCAGCACAGAAAGCACTAGCAGGAACGTGAGGTTGGCTCTTGAGCACCAGGAATGCAATCGTTTAGGCATCCCATGACAGAGCAGAATACAAATTAATATTAATGAGAAAGCTCCCTCTACTGAACTTCTCTTCGGCATTAATTTCTCAGCTAGTCCATGTTCTGAGAGCCGGAAACCACACACAGAGTCCATGTGAAGAAGGATTCTGGCATGTCACAGGGCTCAGAAGCTCAGACCCCAAACCCAGCACCTCTAGGTGGGTCCCCTTGGTCTTTGCTTGTGGAGCAGTCATTCCCTGTCAATGCTAACTTGTTGCATGAGGGCTTGCACGTGGCTTCTGCAGTTGGCTGGAATCTGTTGCCTGCCAAGCAGTGACCCACTTCAGTAATTTACTCCTGCATCACTAGTGTCATAAATCTGGCTTAAGGTAGCCAGCTTGTACCCCAGAGGTTCACTCAACCCCTCAAATAATAGAGCTGACCACAAGAAATCAGACTTTTCCTCCAAGTCTGGTGTTTACTTCCCAAAGAATACCAAATGGAGTTCACAATGTGATGGATCATTCAAATGATTCACATCTTTGGCCCAAAATATCTTAAAGATCGCTTAAAGCCCTCAGTAAAATCCGTATTCAGTAACTTTGCTCTCCTGCTGGAACTCTCTAAAACTAGAGCAAATTTTATCTGTGGAGGAGACAGAACTGGTCAGCCTGGGACTGTGGAATGAGCTCCCTCAAGACTTAAGGTCCTCGTTTCTCTAACCTTGCCTTCTCTAAAATAAATACAGAGCAACATGTGTGTTTTTTCAAAGAAAACAAAGCCAAACAAAACCAAAACTGATAAAGCTGTACCAAAATAAGACATTCCAGGGCACACACTTCTCTCTAGAGGAGAGGAGTAAACATCACATGATAGATATTAATCACATCACTTAAGGCATCAGTGTAAGGCATTCAGATACTGTCAAGATGAACCTATGCAGCTTAAAATCTGAATTCTGAGCTATTCGGCCAACTTGTTGAATGGTCAGCTGTGACACTTAACTTCTCCCTTAAAACCACTTTGGAACTGGAAAGCTGCAATGTCCTCCCTTTCTGTAGGGGAGATCAAGGGAGATACTGACATCTAAGACAGACATGGCTACCAGAAAAATTAGTAAGAATCGTAGTAAAAATAGAAATAAGTGATGCCTGAATACATATAATTTGTTTTTGGAAGTCAGCACAGCTTTTATAAAGGTAAGTCCTGCTTTAGGATTCGATGATAGGCCTTTGAAGGAGCTGACAAATATATGGGTAAAGGGGATCTGGTTGGTAAGGGCTTCTTTGCCAAAGGATTTTGTTCATGAAATTTTTTTGCGTGGTTTCACTGAACACTCAACAAGTTAATGGCCAAGGAAGTAAAGTAACAATCATTTCTCATACAGGAAACCCCTGAGCTGAAAATGGTTGAAAGTGCCTCCAGTATCGTGTATGTTTGTCTTTTTCTTATACTCTTCATTGTACAAACATCTTCACTCTTCCCTACACACACAAGTATGCCAAGCTACATAAGCCTTTGATCTGACTGTTTGCCATTTTATCCAGCTATTCATCCGTTTCAGCACCTTTCATTAATCGGCAATAAAGAATCATCATCAGAGTAAGAAACAAAGCTGGGAATGAGTTTGAATCTCTCTTTTCTCAATTTTCTTCCCACTGGGCTTTAGCTCCTCCTCATTAAATGGCAGTTGCTCTACTTCCCTACCTCACTGACGTGATGTGAAAGACTGAGAGGTGCCTTGACTTTGCCATAATGAGGGACAGTAGACACCCTATTTACAGAGAGGGCAGAAAAAAATGTGTTGTAGGAATACAGACATGGTCTGTCACTGGTTTTATGAAAGATAAAGAACAGAATTCACTTCAGCAGAATGCTTTAATGACTCCCAAGTTGAGAGCAGTGTGAAAAAATGCTACCTGGAAGCATAGCAGTGTGCAGTAACACAGTGACAATGAATCTCTTTTTTTTAATATGATCATCTGTGTTTCTGCTGACATAGGCCTGTAAGCTGTGTTCCTGTGAAGTAATGGAAGAAAGCTCTGCGTTACAATTTCCAGGGTCTCAGAGAAACCCATTCATGACTTGATATGGCTTCTATCATGCCACTACTAGCATTAGCATCCCAGAAGGAAAAAAACGGAGCCCTTCAAAAAGTTATTTAAGAGAGGTCTGCAGGGAAATGGAACCCATGTGAGCCCTGGTCTAGTTTAAGGACTATCTCTGCTAGCAAGGGTTAAACAATTTTCTTCAGCAGTGTAAGGTAGACAAAAACTGCCATGATTCCTTTAGCTGCAAATAGGCATCTAGTATCTTTTGAGATGCTTTTGGGTACCCAGGACAGCCACGTGAGGCTCCCAGATGAGGCTCCAAGTTTCCAGGGGACCCATCACTTTTGGAGGGTCAGTCGCAGAGAAAGGGGTACTGAGGTCATCTGCGGTGGCACAATGAACCGCACTCAGTGTTTTACAGCCACAGAGTGATCCAAGTCAGATCAAGCTGCTTTGGATTTTGACCCCAGAGGACCAGAATGCTGGCAGAGGCCTGCCCCACTGGTCAGCACGGATGGGACCTTTGGCCTTTGCAGTGACAGAAGAGAGCTCTTCTGGTAGCTGTGAATCACTACCCGCTGACAAGGCCCTTCAGTTTCACAGAGCTGTTGATCTTTTCTTTTCAAAGCTGTGCTGTGAGCTACTTTTCTACACTGTAAACCAGATGCCTTTTATCTCAGGCCCAGTGTCTCTATGAAAAAATAACAATATACATGGCTGTACTTTGGGCTACAGCACCCCTGAGATGCAGCCGCATTGCAAGGAGTGAGCTCCAGAAACCAAGGGAGAATCAAGGCCAAGGTGCAAACAGTGCAAGAGCCATTTCTGTCAGATGGTCTTCAGCACTGATCAGATTTTTTTTCTATTTTTACCTGATTTATTTTGGTTTTATGTAAAGGGCTCAGAAAATCACTAGTAGATAAGTGCCCTGGAAATACAAATATAAAATACTTATGTTCCTACTTTTCAAATCCCTTCTTACAAGCCGAATCTTGTGGCCACAAGAAAGGTACATTGCATAGGTTACTAAGTGCATGCAGGGGAATCTGAAGTGAAGCTGAGTTCCTCTGAGAAAAGCCCGTGATAAAAAGACAAAGGCTAAGAACCTCCTGGAAAGCTGTAAATATAATTAAAACATGGAAAGGAGAATGTCAAATGGATTAAGGTTAATGGTTCACGGACTGCCACAGCTTGCTCATGAAGAACATTAATGTTTTTATCAGAAAGGAGTGGAAAAGGAGACAATGCACCAATCTGCCTCACTTCTGAAGCAATCTGCAGAGCTCTGGCTACTGGCCCCAAAGACATCTCTCGACCGGGTCAAGAATGGCCACCTGAAGACTATGGTATATTAAGGTGAGGAGGAAAAAGCCTCAGAAACAGGGGTCTACAACCTGAAATCTGATTGGACCTCACCTAGCTTACAGTCTGATCCAAAAGAAAATGTTGCAGGAAGCTTGGGCTGACTTGAAATATTATCTCTTTCAGCTCCCTCAGAGCATCTCTTTCAGCTCCCTCCTGCATTATTTGGCAGTGTCTTTTGATACTGCTGTTCTTCTCCCAGTGATTTCAGATGCAGCTGGCTTTCCTCCAGGCAAATACTGGCTGGGGAGCTGGGGGAGAGGCCACTGAGGAGGAAAAGCCCTTGTTGTATGTCTGTGCATGGAGAGGAAATCCAAGCAGTGTTCACATCATGTGGAGGGAGGTGGGAAAGAGGGGACAGGGGCCATACACTGAGGAGCCGGATAAGAAATGGAAATCCCAAATCCGGCACAGAATGTGAAATAAACCCCTAAAACGGTAATAGCTTGAGAAATGATTCAGAAGTGTAAACGTTCCTGTTTCTTCGGGGAATTAGTAACACAAAAGTCAGCCTGATTTTGCTCAGCAGAAGAGAAACAATACCTAGCTGACAAGATAGCTCCAAGTACAGGAGATGACTAGTTAGATTACTCTGAACAAAGGCGGCTGCCGTGACAGCAAAGTTTCCTTTCTTGTGTCTCACACTCTTAACAGATGTTTACTGAGAGCACTTTTTTTCCCACTCGGTCTTTTCAAAAGTCTGGTTCAAAGGAGTTAGGAATTCATGACCATCAACATAACAAAAGAAGCAATAAACTTATGCATATCAAGGCTGATGTGTCAAAGGCTCCAAAGACCCAGGCAAGCAATGCAGTGATGTGCTATGATACAAATAAGATGCTGTGATCCATCTCTATAAATTCTTTTTATTACATAGTCAGAGTGTCTCCAAAAACACACCTTCTGAAGAGATGGCTTCTCTAATAGAGGAAGACTTCCCTTAATAAGAGAAGCGTCTGTTTTACAGGTATTCCAAGTGTTATTTATCAATCGGACATTTTTGCTTTAGCAATACCATCCCTATTGTAGTTTTGCTTGCCATAGTGTCAATTCTATCACAGTAAGTAAGCAGATAATTGTTTGTATTTATTTTTTGTGCACAAATGTAGCACCACTCCTGTAAAGATAGGCAGGCCTTTTTATCTCAGCTTTTCAGTTGTAGAAACAAAGACACCTTCACCTTCATTGAGGTAAGACCAGTATTTTCAAAGTGATCACAGGTAGTCCATATCCCTCTCTGAGATGAGTTAATTTATCTTGTTTATTTCTATTTCCACATTTTGGTCTAATTCCACCATCACACACTAACTTCACATCAAAGACGGCAGCAAAACATATGCTTCCTGATCGGTTACCCTCCAAAATTGTTTTCTATTTTTAAAGGAGTGGGATCAAGAAAAGACAAGGACTTATAGTAAAGGCAAGGTGAATCTGTTTGTTCATCACTGTACACTTTAAAACCTGAATAGGGATTAGTAAGAATGGCATCTGTCTGCTACAGCCACAGAGACTAGTGAGGGTCACAGATTTCCTCAGGTTTGGGATGAAAAATCGAATTATATTTATAAACTTGCTGTTGTGTTGGAAGCTGATTGTGGCTGCCAACATGTGAAACAGAAGATGCCATATTTTTGGTTGAGTATTATCAAAAGTGACAACTGTGTTTCAAGAAGAGAAGTCATCTCTCTGGTACTGTCATTGAAGCTTTTGAAGTCAATCTACAAGCTCATGGGCAAGCAGTGCAACTTTTGTCCACGCTGCAGGCATAACAATTGCCACAGCAAGTGGTGTTCTGCACCATGGACTTGCTTCAACTTCTGAAACTTCTCTGTAATGCCAAGGAATCACCTGAGAGGTACAGTTGTGAGGCAGCTAGAAGATCATTAAAGCAAGGTCCACAAGAAGATGCTTCTCTTACCCTATTTCATGGAAAATGGTATTTGTTGGATAGCAGCCACTTGTGTCCGGTAAGTGCCATCTGCCCCATTGCCCGTATCAGCTGCTGTGCACATGATTTGACCAAAAAAGGGTTACTCATTGGTTTCTGGGTGCAAATTTACCCCCCTCAGTGCTCAGTATAAGGGACATAATAATGTCCATTGACATAGTCTCATACTAAAAGGTGAGAATGATTTGACCCAGGCTTCTTACATGGATATTAGTGCTAAAGCAGAGAAATTAATCTCCAGCAGTGTTCTTCCATCCATCCAGACACTAAGGTACTTAACCAGCTCTAGTTGCAGTGATTAGTTTAGCTATGACCACTAAGGCATGCAGACAGAAATATGATACAACTGAGACTTTGGACTTAGTCCAGTCAGTCATAAAGGCAGGGGAGTTAGAAACTATTTTCCAAGCAAGGAGGCACACACACATCTGGGTAAGTTAGTGTGAGCAGGAAAGGATGGGCAGATAGCCACGGTTTCTGAGGCACAAATGCATTATTTTAAAGTAGTTTTCCTTCAGTATGTCTGTCACACCCAAGTTTATTATCTTCACATAAAACTCATTCCTTTCACAGAACTGGTTTATAGTCGTCTCTTTCTAAATTATATGGGATTCTCTAGGGCAGTTTTGCTGTTTGGGAAAGGCACCATAATCATCTGGAGTAACAAGGCCAATTCGCACAGAAATACTTCTCGCAGAAGATCAGTATTAAGATGGTAATATGCCTTAGGCTCAGTATTCCTGTGTCTGGGAGATTCTGAATTTCACTGGAGAGATTGACTCTCAAGAGCTAAATAAATGCCTGCCTGTATGGGAGGCTCGATAGCCACATAAACTTGGCAGGTTATTGCCCTTTTGTGCCGCTGCGCTTGTGCAATGCCCTTATCAGCAAACAGCATTTATACACCTTTGTACACCTTTGCACCTGCTTTGAGATCTCAGGATACAAATCAGAGATGGAAGAAAACCAACATGGCAATTCAATATCATGGTAAACAGGGCTGCTAAATTCCTCTGGGCAGTGGCCTCTTGCACATTGTTTGGGTATGGTCCATGTCCACTTTGGTCTGAATGGCTGAAAAATTACGTGAGAAAGAGAAATAGGGGATAAAAGACTGAAGCAATCTCTTGAGAGTATGAGCTGTCTTTTAGTATTGCAGCTATTTAGTCAGTGACCCTCGTCAGCTGGCCACCCTCCCCCAAGGTAGCAGCAGACATGTCCTGTGGGTCCAGAGTCATCGTGACTCACAACCTGTCTGAAGAGGCACAGTCTGGGTTCAGCTCCTGGAGGTGCTTGTCTTAGAGAAGTAGATGAAGGTTTAATATGGCAAATTGACTCCAGAGATCCCCATTTCCCTCCTCTGCCTGTGTGCTTACCCTCTTCCCTCCAGCTCTCTCCTAGGTAATCCAACCTGCTACTGCCAGCTTGCTTTTGCTCTTATTTTTTGGGTCGTCCTTGACTGAACTAGATTCTAATAGAAAAATGTCAGGTTTTATATTGTTGAACATTTCTTAGTGTGATATGGAAACCTGCTGAACCAACTAGAGCCCAAATCGTCCTGTTACATATGGGCCTCTTCTGCTTCAGACAGGTGAGTAATCACTTTGGGCATGTTTCTGTCACTTGGAAAGAGCAGTGTGCCGAGCAGCCGGGAGCTCGCTGGGCTTGGCCTCCAACTCCCCTCCCAGCCCGGCCATCCCCACCGCGGGCATCTGGAGCAAGGTGTCTCTCCAAGTGTCCCAGCTTTGCCTCAGCCCACACTTGCAGACTTATGGTCTGCAAGAGAAGCCAGGCTGTCCATGAGGCCATATTGGGTTGCCGTTGGCATGCCGAGCAGACATCTCAGCTAGCCAGCAAGCCCGCTGGCTCGAGGCACTTCAGGGAGTGCAGCTGGGCAGCAATGACGAGCAGAGCAACTGCCAACAGTTTTTAACTTGTCTTGAGCACGCTGTGTTCTCCTCTGGTTTGGAAATCATGTTGAATCACACTATCCTTCATGAAGCTCATACGCATGCCAAAACAGTGTACCTGCATATGCTCTTTGGAGTAAGTAGGTCCCCCGTACGGTGTTAGAAATTATGGTGTGAGATAAATGGGAAGGAAAAGCTCCTGCTCTGCCCTTGACTAGCAAGCCCAGAAGATAAAGGGGTAACTAGCAATACAGTGCAAAATGTCCCTTTTGTGGTCTTGACAACAGAGAAAAACACTTTTACTTAAACACTGTAAGAGGCCAGAGAGGAGGAGAAGAAGAAGAAGGAGGAGAAGGCAGAGGAGGAGAGCTGTGCTAGAACAAGCAGCAAAGAGCCCTGAAGCCCCACAGCAGCTCCTGCCACCCCTCTGGGGCTGGGCTGTGCTCACCAGTCCTGCTCAGAGCCTGCACTCCCAGCACAGCTACGCCAATGTATCTCGCTTTCTACTTCTCGCCCCTGGGTAAAGAGGCTGAGGAGGCATTGTATTCAGTCTCGTCACAGGGCAAGCAAAAGGGTCTATCCATCACTGCCACACAGTATCACCAGCTTTCTGATGTTGCCTGATTTTAAAACAAGACTTAAAGCATTTCTGACCTGGACCATCAATTATTACCGTGCTCTGCTCAGTGGCCTTCCTCAAACATTTCTGCAGCACCTGCAGATGGCTTCCATATACTGCAGCCACCATTGTGCCACAGGTTAACTCAGATGCTCTCCTTCCCTCTTGGCAGTCAGTTCGCTTGCTTTCTAACTGCTATCACAGCAATTACATTTTTTCACCTTTGACTTATCAGCCCCTGTCCTTTCCCACCTAATAGATCTGTGTGCCTGTCTGAAGCTTTCAACAATAGGAAGTAGGAATCCCAACCAGCCCATCATCACAAGACATACAATTTGTAGAGCTCTCAGTTGCTTCACTGGGAAGCTTTCATGGTCAATTAAAGTAAGGATTGTCAAGACATCTACTTTCAAAGTCCAGAAAATTGTTTTGTTTGGCACTTTTTAAAGAATATAATTTTTAGAAAGACTATGACTTGTACAACAGAAAAAGTTGGCTCTTTCCTTCAGATGTTTACTCACGATAGGGAAGTTGGTTTTCTGTCACATTGTTTCCTATTCAGACAATCAGTGGATATTTATGAAAACCCCAGAAGTTGTGGGAGGGATGGCTACTCATCTGAGAACACCTGCTGAGTGTATATTTTTTGCAATTATTGTTTAAATTGTCCAAGGTCGCTACAACTCCCAATGCATCTATATAAACCAGATAGGGGCTGACAGAGGAGGCTTATTCTGAATTATCACATGGCTATCTTTGCAAATCTGGCCAACCACCTAAACCCAGAGAATTGCAGTGATTTCCCAAGATCATTTATAGTATGTGTAGCAAAAGCTCCTTCTGACACCTAGGCCATTATCCTAATTAGAGAAATCAAAGCATATCTTGGTTTGGGTTCTGGGGGACTGTTGATTACTAATGTTCGATGTTCATCTTTTCAGTCAGTAGAAACAATGCCCTGAAATAGAGATGACCAACACTTTTCCAAGCAATAGAAAAGTGTAGATATCATCAATAGATGAGATTAGAGAGATGTGGTCTGTGTTGCATTTACAACTGGCCTGCATTACAATGAACATGTGCAGTTTAATGCAGTTAAAGATAATCTGTATCGCTTGCTAAACACATTCCATCAGTTTTACATTTATGCAGCTAAAGGCAAATGTTTAAACATTTGGTTAATGCACCATATGTCTAAAATGTTTTAGTTCCATCTGACATTTTTAAAATATTTTTATTTCAGTGGTAGCTCACTGAGTAAATTCATTTCTTCTAGAACCAAGTATCCCATGCTCCTTTTTGCCATAGCATTCCTAGACCTGTCTGCCATGATGTCTTAATTTTTTGGCTCACTAATCTAATTTAATCTAATGTAATTGGTTTGGCAGCTCTATTAACTTTTTTCTTTTTTGCATGTAGGTGCTAAATGAGGCAGAATGTATGCATGGTATGTGAGGCTGCCTTTTTGCACTTGCCCATTTTAAAGCATGATTGCAATTTTCTGGACAGGGGCAAGAAAAGTGGGACAGCACAGCCCCTCTGTGCAACCCACCTGGCAGCAAATGAAGCATCCTTCATGGTAGATTAGCAGCGAAGCCTGCTGGCAAGCAACAGCACAGAGCAGGTCAGGATCAACTTTCACTAATGTGCGTGAAAACTGTACCTCAATAAGAAAACCTTCCACAGCCAAATACAGAGACAATACAGGGGCAAGAGTCTGTCTTGCTTCATCCAGGGGAATTTAAGTTTGATAGTTGTTGGGAACCTTCACTAATGCAGACTGTGCTTTGGGCTCCTCCTCACATTGGGCAAAAATGTCCAAGCAGATATTGTTACTTCAGTTTTTTCATTTGATGACTGCTTCTTCACACGTAGCTAGCACTCTGCTTCCCAAAACGTTGTAGCTCTCTGGCAATTCTGTACTGAGGGCAATAGTGCAACAAGTTTTTCACTGAGACACAAAAGCCATTATAAAAAATATCAAAGCAGCAAGTCAGCCCAAATGTTTAATGAAGTGAGATTTAAACATAGCTTAATAGATTTTCTTCAAAACTTCACAGAAACATCCTGCTTGGTTCTGAAAGAAAATTCTCCAGTTTTCTGTCTGGATCAATCTTGTAAATTAAAATTGTAAGGAAACCCAAGTAAGTTTTTATTGCTGAATCTTCATCATGCAACATTGCGAAGAAGATTTACTAGTGTAGTGCTAAAATCAGATCTGGTGCTCTGACTGCAATGATAGCAAAACAAATCCTCTGCTGATGTAACTTAGTTTAGGTCCTGGGTGCCACGCCAAAAGGATACTTCACCTGATGCCACAATCAGGTTGCTCCAAATGGTAGATTAATTTAGATTCAATGGATTTATGTCAAGAGAGAATTTAGCCTAGTATTCCTCACTCTGGCTTCTATCTAGGGAAATATTCTAAGAGGAATTTTAAGTGCATTTTGACTGATTTTATTTATCGAATTCCAATAGAAGATCTTACTGGAGAAAGGAGAAGGTCAGCTTTTCCTCAGCACAATCCAATTTAGACAACTGTCAGAACAACAGCAGGTGCTTCTGAAAAACCAATGATAGATATTTTTCAGAACTTAGGGACAATTTCTTTTTCATGGATGGTGAGGCACTGCTCAGTCATGACGGAGTGTAATTTCCAAAAGTACATTTTTGCCTCTGTGGGCATCAACGTTGGTTTCCCCAATGTCAGTGGAAAGAGGTGTAAGAGAGAGGTTTGCATGGCTGCAGATTCAGGCCACAAAGGATGTGCAGGACTTTAAGAACAGTTTACACAGATTTCTGAGAGGGAAGGCAACCGGTAGGTTTAATCAGGTCTGCCTTGGTCGGAGAAAGAGACTGGACAACTTCTTGGTCTGAAATCCCCAGCAGACCTCTCTGTGCAACACAGGCTGCTTTGTTGTCGTCTCCTCTTGAACAGATCCTGCCCCCTTGGCAAAGGAGTAAAGTTGTGTACTTCTTCCCTCTGCAAGACACTGCTTTATGCAAATGTCAGCAAATGAATTCTGATAAAGTAATCAATCAGTTTAACAGAATGAAAGCCCTGTGTACTAAAAGGTGATATGAAATTATTGCCTAACCTATTAAAGGAATACGCCTGCTGTAGCCCAATTACACCTCCACTATATACAATGAAATAGCTCTCAAGCAATTCCTCAACAAAGGAATAAACCTGTCATGAAAGAAAAATTTATTGTTCATCAAGGCTATGTATTCAGGAAGTAATACTTCTTTCAGGGTCATGCTGGTAGTAACTCAGCGTGAGATTAAAGGAAATTAGAGGGAGTCTTCATTGCATCTTACATTTTTCCTTTGTTGAGCTACCAAATGTGTCTCAGAATCCCTAAATTCCAGCAGCAAAGGATTATTCAGTGGAAAAAAAAGTGTAAATTAATAAATACAAAGAATAGCAATGTATATATGTACCATTTTTTACTTTGCAAGAACTTTCTTCCTGGAAATAATCTTCTTAAGAGTTATACCAGCTAAAAACCGGACTAACTACACTGATTTTTTTTTTTAAAAAATGTCCTGATTTGCACTGGTGTAGCTGAGAGTGGCATCTGGGCTGTTGTCAATATGAAGTATTCAGACTCAAGATTCCTGTATCCATCTATAATTCTGTTTGTAGTCTAACAAAGAAATTGTGAGGTGAAATAGTTCTAATGATTTTCAGCGTTAAGAAGAATTCCCCTATCAATCTTTGCAAAAAAAGACATACTAAAATAGAAAGGGTCATATCAGAGGCTCTTGGTGAGCAGCAAGTAAAATTCACAGGGAGAAAAGGTTGTGAAATAGGCTTAAATATTGATTGGATGCCCAGTCTCATTCTGAAAAGTTTAAGCTGTATATTCCCATGAGCTTCAATTGCTAAAACCTTTTCTAACAGTTCTTCCAGGCTATGCAGGCAACGGTATGTCTCACTAACTACTTATCTAATCAAGCTGTAATTAGCATGGTTTTCTTCAGAGAAAAATAAAAAAATGACCCAATGCTATATTATAGAAGATACACATTTAATGAAAGGAAGAAATACAAGAGATTTAAGAACTGCCATTTACAAAATGAGTGATGGTTTTCCCATCATGGGTTTTTGTGAAGATCGGTGGAACAATTGCTCCAGATAAATATGATTCCTGAATCATTTAACAATCATTTAAAGGAGAGTAGGTTCTGCTTCTGAGCAATTAGAGGTATGATCAGAAATCACAGAGCTGCTGAGCAGGGAAAGTGAAGCTAGTTATAATTCTGCTCCTCCACAATGGGGTGAGGAATTGCCATATAATTAAGCTTCTTTGAGCTTTTATGGAAATATTTATGAAATGAGAACATCTTTTAAATAAATTACTGGTCTATTTATTATTCTAAAAATGTCGCATTGACAAAATGTTCACCCTGACTTGATCGTTAAACTTGTTTGTAAGTCAGGCTCAGCAAACAGTCAGAAGCTGAAATGCTGAACATTACAAGCACAGGACATTTTCAGTCTGTGCCAACTACGTGACCACATCAACTCAGGCAGAAGAGACAAAACATACTGGGATCACAGCAAGTGGAATGGGGAAAACGTGCCTCCCCAGCATTGTCTTCCCTTACCCTGACTACACAAAGGCTGTCAAATAAACACTGTGTGAATTACGGGTCCCCTTTTTTCAGAGAGAATATTGCAGAGCCGTAGGGCTACAGGAAAGCAAGGCAGGTCAATAGACACAATAAAGTCTTGGAAACATTCTCCTAGGAGAAGAAATCGCAATGATTGGAGTTATTTACCTGAAAGTCCCAGTTCATGAATAGGAACCAGTTAGCTTAGGATGGCTGCAGTAGTATCTGACCTCCAGATGTTGGCTCTGCCTTCTTGGAAGATCACATTCGTGCAGCAGTGCTGTCGGAGATGTTCGTAGTGGTAGCGCTGAGCCCCATGGTGCAGGTCAGCTGGAGCAGGGAACCACTAGGGTCAGCTCCCTTCTGGGCTGTGAAGTGAAGACCTTAGGGAAAGCAGAAGGGACATTTGTACTCTTCCTGTCTAAAGGCACAAGCTGGAGGCAGGAATGGAGGTGGTAAGAAGGGAATAGCAATGAAATTAAACACTGAACCAACTCAAATACGACAGAAAATTCCTTCCTGACAAGTGAATCTATGCGGTGGACCTTGATGCTGCAGGGCACTGTTGAAGGTGAGGAGGTGAAAGAACTGGCTATGAATACTGCTTTGCTAAAGTTGGTGTAAGTGAAAATTGCTACAGTTTTTACTCTTACTAAAAAGAGTAATAATCTTTCTCATGCTTACTTTGAAGTCTTACTTCATTGCTGGAGCCTGTCTGTAATGAGTAGGATGAAGAGGATGCGTAAAGCAGTAGCTCTCATTAATGGAGGGCTTCTGGCACCCTCTTTTAAAAGGAGAAGAATGGGGAACTTCCAGATGCACTGTCAGATCTGGCCCACTGCGCTGCCTCCTGCGCTCATTTCCAGCCCCGTGGGGCTGCAGCCCCAGGATGGTCCCCAGAGCCCCTCTGCTCGGGGTCACAGTGAAAAGATGAGGCAATGGCCACGGGCTGCAGCAAGGGAAACTCCAACCCTGCACAAGGAAAGAAGGTTTCCCAGGGGGAGCAAGGCCCCAGAGAGGCAGTGCCACCTCCATCTTTGGAGGTATTCAAAACCAGACTGGACAAGGTTCTGAGCAACCTGCAGTAAGTTAACCCTGCTTTGAGCAGGAGGCTGGAGGAGCTGGTCTCTCCTGTCACAAGTATCTCATGGTCTCATGTACTTTACCACAGAGCCAGGTTAAACATTAATACCTCAATATTAGTGAGACTTGTCCTGTGAGATGCTGGAGGGAAAGACAGAAAATTGATTCCACATAGAAATGACAGTGTGGACTAGTCCTGGGCTCTACAAGGCTTTATGTGTGTGAGAAGAGCCAGTGTTGGACGCCACCAGCCCTCTGTAGACCCTGGAGGGGGGAAAGCATCAGTGTGTGACAGCACTGAGGATGTCTATCTCGATAGCTTGATTCTTGACTTGCTAATGGATCTACTTTAGAGAGAAGGGAGTTAAATAGAGATTAATCTTTGTATTCTTAGGGAAGTGAGAAAGAAATGTAGAACGACCTTTTGCCAATTCACTGATACGCTTTCCTCACTATGTCTGGTAAAAGGCAATAATAATCGCCCTACAGAGACTCAAGGAAAGTCATCAGCGTACATTGTTCCCATTTGATTTTTCATCATTTCTGTCTATCTCCTGCCACAAATCATCTGAAATTGTCTCCATTCATTAGAAAAGAATATAATTAGGAATCATACGAAAACATTTCTTTTTTTAAAGAGCACTAACTCTGTAAATGTCTGGTAGATCAAGAATATTTTCCAGATCCCCAGGCCCCAGTGGAATGGAACTGAAGCTGAATTATTTTTCAGAGATCCACAAACCTCCAACAGTTTCACTTTATATCAGTATTTTTTTGCTCTACTGACCTCAGAAACTCGTGTCCCCAAGGCATGGAACAATCAACTTTTCTGTTATTATTTGAAGAGAGATAGTTGTTCCATATTTTTAAATAGCAACACAATAGTAAGGCAGAGGTTTATTTGACTCACAGATATCAGCAGCTGCAGTTCCCCTCAGTAGAATAGCCACATCTTCCCAGGCTGCAAGGTTTACATGACATCCTTGCACATCCTATGCACAGATTTATGGCCAAGTCTATCTGCAAGGCCATCTTAGAGAAATGATTGTGTAATTCTAGAAATTTGGGCTCCAAAAAGTCATCTAGAATATATTAGCAAAAAAAATTTATTTTTGAAAGAGCATAAACTCTCTCAAAAGATCAAAATTCATCCCATCACAAGGAGTTTAAGTAACAGTGCTTGCAATAGTACTCACATAACTTGTGTAGTGCACAAGGCCTTGCAATGGCTTCATGCACTGGTGCTAAACACGGATAGACTTGACTGCTGATTATGTCTCCCCTGCTTTATGCCTTTCATTCAAGTCTCCAGGCATGCAACTGTCACACTAGGATACAGCATTTCTTTACGTCTTTCTGGCCACTTGTGCAGTCTTCTTTTAAAAACACCACATCCTCAGTAGATGTAGTTCTTTGCTCTTCCTTGTAGTTTCATGTTGTATGAAACTTGGCTTTTGAGACTATTAAAACTCCCCTTTACATTCTGTGGACATCAAGTGCTCATTGTGAATGAGACCAGGACACCTACGTGTTATGCAATACAAATACTAAGTTCAGCACAGTTATTTTCTAACTTAAGAACCGTAGTGTAGCCACTGGTTGTTTTTCTCCCTCCATTCCCCTAATTTTTGTTAGCAGCATATGAAAGCACTAATTCTGCATATGTTCAGTGAAGACAGCAGCATGTCTTTTTCTTCATTGACTTCAGTAAAGATGGGATTTATTCCATGAAATCTAACTGATCTTGAAAAAATTTTATTTTTAAAGACAGCTGAATAAGTCTGATCAACAGTAAATTTCAGATCAATTGACTTTAAAGTGTCACATTTCTGATTGAACCTCATACTCCAGAGCTGCTCAGTCAGAGTAAATTTGTTTACCACTCTTGTTCTCAACAAAACTTGCCATTTTACACCAGTTAAGGATCTGCCTCAAATTACAAAGCAAAATCATATAAAACTAATTTTCATTTATTCTGTGACCTTCCACTACAAAATTATGGTCACTCAGTGTGAGTAATTTCCATTGAATACGTTTTCTCCATTATGATCAATAATGGAAGCAGAGACCAGATGAGAAGATATTGGAACTATGTTGGCAAATTTTCCCAACAGATTTGAATGACTGCTTTATTTCTCACAAATACTACATTTTAAAGCAGTCTTACATGTTTTAACTGCGATGGGTAACATAGCTCGTTAGACCATCACTGCAAAGCAATGCCTGAAGCTCTAAAACATTGAAACTAATGATCTAAAATTTCAGAGAGAACCACAGGCTACATAGTGAGTCTGAGTTTCTGTTACAATAAAATATTTTTATGTAAACCAAAATGACACGTATAATTTTGTGAATTGAGCATAGACCATGCTCAGCAAGGAGTGGTGTAACTAGTATGTGTGTGTATATCTATCTATCTATAAAAGATGACTGGTGTGCTGTCATTTCAGTCTAATGGCAGGCATCACATTGGGTGGGCTAAATTAATTTTCATTCATTTCTCACACCAAGAAATTAATCCTGATGATGAAAAAATGTCCTTTTAGTTTTCATAGCAATTCTTATCTTATAACATTTGATAATTTTTTAGTTTTGTATTAAATGTCTTCACTAACCTTTGACAGGCTAGAAAGGTCAGTAAACAATTTCAAAAGAGTTGTCTGATGATTTTCCTATTGTGTTGGTGAGCAACATCTTTATTTTGAATCCATGAACAACAAAACACGTTTTATTTTTCTTTCCCCACAGGCAGCCTCAACACCATGAACACTTGGGATTTCTGCTTCACACTGGAAACTTGAGTGAATCATTTCAAACTCACTATTCATCTTTTTTTTTCTGCTTCAGAAATTAAAGCATTTACTGAGTTGGTAGTCACAATGATCCTTCGTATAAAAAGAGTTAAGGGTTATAAGGTAAAGAAGTACAGATTGGAGTAACAGTTCTGTCAGATACAATGCAGCGATGGAGAACAGCTGGTCATCCAAAGCTTTTGGCCAAAGGACCGCTGAGGCAGCATTTATAGTGGCAGGACAAGGGCAAGTGCTGAGTCTTGTACCATGCATGCTAGGTGTGTGCAACGGATGTTTCTGCCCAGTGTAGGCTGGGGGAGACAGGATAACTCCCTCCCAGAACCCCACCAACAGCCGTTTGCATTTCTCAATGCAAAAGCAGAGACTCCATCCCAGACTAAACCAGTACACCTGGTTAGAGGCAGGAGACAGGCTGCTTTCAAAAATCCCACACAAGCACAAGCTTGGAAGCAAAAATACCTGCAGCTGGGATGAGGAAGGGGATGTCTGTCCTGCCTAAAACATGCTGCTGGAGGGGCCACCCACCTGGGAGACTGAGTTCGTCGGCCATGTGGCCCATGCAGCAGCTGCTCTGCCAGCAGGGATCACCAGCACATGCTTCAGCCCCTGGGTGGACACCAATACCTACAAGGTTGTCCTGTCACCTCATACGGCCACCCAAATTACACTACAAGCAGCGCACAGTGAGGCAGCCAAAGTCACAGCATGGGCAGGCATGAGAAGTGCCAGGCTTGGGCATCTTCTCACAGCTGCCCATTGACTGCTGTAGAGCCACAGACAAAAATCTCTACTGTTTGAGTGTCAGACAATGTCCTTCACTGGAGGCTTTATTCTGTGATCTTCATGGGTGGTAAAAAGCTTATCCCCCGCCAGGAATTATTAATGCCTTCCTTTATGAAATGAGAAAGGCATGTATGAGCAATCCCTAAACACAAGAGAAATGGCTAGATCAGGGGGCTGTCAGTCTGGCGAGGTGCCATCTCCTATTTTGCTATGAGGTTTCAAGGGAGGCATCCAGTAGTTCCTTGAATCCTCAGATTTTCTTCCCTAGTTCGGAAGGGCCATGTGGGTAAGGGCAGCAACTGCACTTCTTTCAAGTAATGAGCTTCTTCCAAGCAGTGAAGAAGGAGCTACTGACACTTGGCAAGTACAAAAATCATGCCAAGTAATTGTCTACGGGGTTATGGAGCTGAGGCTAAAGTCATCAGCCTGCTTTTAAAAACTGGATTTCTGTAAATGTTATATGTACATATTATACATATTACATGCACGTATCTATTTGCAAAAAGTATAAAGATGCACAATAGAGTAACAGTTGGGAATACTTAAAGCTGTTGTGCTTTATTTTTTAATCACTCTCCTTCCATAGTGAAAACCAAAAAAAAGGCCCTTAAAAAATAACAAGAAGGAAACTGTATATCCAGGAGCAGGATGGGTTTCTGATTAGAGTAGGAGAGGGAGCAGGTTACAGCTGTGTCTCTAATTTATGATTAGTTGGTTTTTTTTTACACTCTTTGCCCAATTATTCTGATCTTTTTTAAAAAAGACCTACCAATCCACAGGTATTCAGTAAAATATTCCATGAATTAATTACAGGGGCATTTATCAAATGTTTCGAAATAGGAAAAAAATTTGTGCTGAAGCAAAGGAGCAGCCTTCTACACTGTAACCAGAACTTCTAAGAATGAAAGTCCTGACTGAAATAAACACCACACAGAGCTGAGACCCTAAATAACCTAAGTGCAAGTACCAAGGAAGTGAAAAGCACACCAGAGATTTCTTTAAAAAAATACCGAACAACAAGCAAACCCAAGAGCAAATCTGTCTGTGATTCTTCTCTAGGAAGGACATTGTACTTTATCCATATAAATCCCATGTAAAACTTAAGGGAACAAGACAATTCCCACCCTTTCAAAAATGCACGCCAGCCCTTCTGGACATCTATAATCCAGGAGTGACACCTGGCCTTTGTTTTGCCAGTTGTTCAGTTCTGGCAAGTACATTTGAGTATCTCATTGTAAATCATCTAAGATTTTGTTATGAGAAGAAACCAGTGGATTCAGGGACACTGTGTAAAACCCAAAGGAACTGGTCAGTACAGTCCCACGATTCTGTGTCTCCCATGGCCTAAATATGTTCTTTAACCTTCTCATCCTCAGACCCTTGCTTGTGTAACGGGTGAAATGATGCTGTCCTTTTCAAAGAGCTTTTGTGTGAGAAAGAGATTAAACAGATAGTACCACACCCATGCCTTTTGGTAACCAGGATATCATATGTGTGTAAAACAGATAGATGTGTTGCACAGTGGGGAAGTCATCAATGCAGCTCACATGGTAGAAGGATTCCTGGGTTGCTCTATTGCTCCCATATTCCCCAAATAGGATTAAAAAGAAAATGGAGTCATGTGTGTTTGCAGGTTTCCTAAGACGGGTATCAGACTTCCAGTAGTCAGCATTTTAGAGAACAGTAATATTAAAAAATAACTTAGAAACCAGGGGAAAAAAAAGAGAGTGGTACCAAAAATAATAAAAAAGTCAAATGTTCTTGTGCTTCTGCTAGATGAAGTGCATCAAATTCAGATTTAACAAAAAAGTAATCAAAGATAAGAATATAAGTCATAAAAACCAGCAGGTACAGTAATAAGGAAGACAGAGAAATCTTGCAGCACAGGGTGATGGCTGTTGCAAAAAAATCCCACACCAAACAAACAGGAAAAGCTAAGGAAAGGATGAAATGAAGACTGCACAAGGACTTGAGGTAAATAACGGAACATTTTTTAAAATATATAAAGAAGAAAAGGTCAACAAAGGAATCGTTAGGGTCTCCCAGAGATAGAAGAGCAGACACCAGATGCCAGAAAGGGTAGGCATTACTGAAAAATTAAATGAACTTTTTGCTTCACTGTTCATGAGGGAGGAGGATGAACCGTTGCCAAAGAGAGAAATGTACTTTTCTGAGCGAGAAAAATGAAACACAAAAAAGAACTTGAGATCAAAGAATACAAAGTGATAAAGCAATTAGATTCTGAGAACATTTCTGAGGGGCTGAACAGGTCTCTTCCCACTCATTGGGAAGAGCACAGCAAGGAGCACCTTAAACTGAGTCATCTTGGATTTACTGAATGTAAATAATTTCTGATCAAACCGATTGCTTTCTATGATAAAATAACTGGATTTGTGGGCAAGGGGAGATCAGTGGACATCACTTATGTCAACTTTAAGAAGGCTTTTGTCAGTGTCTCCCACAACATTCTTGTATTTGAGTTCAGACCCTATGGTCTGGATGGGTGGACAACCAGGTGGGTGGGTAAAAATTGGTTGGAGGGCTCAGAGTGGAGTGGCTAATGGGTTATGCTCTCTTCAGAGTCTGGGGCTGACTGGATTTACTGCAAAGGCTCTGGAGAGTCCTGGCAGACAGCATGCTGCCCACACATCAGGAGTGTGCCCTGGAAGGGAAGAAGGCTAACAGCATCCTGGGCTATGCTAGAGGGAGCACAGCCAGGAGCCTGAGGGAAGGAATTATCCTCCCACTCAGCACATGTTGGACCACATCTAGACACTGTGTGCTTTTGAGCCCCCCAGTACAAGAAAGACAGCAAAAAATTGAGATACTGGTGTACTAGATTTGTCCAGCCTGAAGAAGAGGTGGCTTCAGGTGGAACTGATAGCAGCCTGCCAGGACCCATGAGGAGGTCGTCAATAAGATGACCAAGCTCTTCACAGTGATGCACAGGGGGAGGATGAGAGACACTGGATATAAACTGTGTGTCAGGAAAAACTTTTGCCCTGAGAGGACAGTCAGGTGTTGGAGCAGGTTACTTGTGCAGTCTCCCTCCTGGGAAGTTTTCAAGACTAATCTGGATAAAGCCCTGAGCAACCTGATCTGATGTCACATTTGGTCTTTCTTTAAGGTGAGTTTGGACCAGAGACCTTCTGAGGTCCCTTTCAGCCTGAATTATCCAGCAATCCTATGATCTGTGG
>KZ505636.1:4376523-4390033 GCA_002844005.1 Limosa lapponica baueri
AATACAGAGAGCATTGGAATCAATGAGATATCCTCAGCCTTGCCAAGTCAATAGACATTTTTTTTGTATGCCACCTCTCTGAAATCCACAGCCCAAAGTGCCTTGCAAACCAAAGCAACCTAATAGCAGAATTAAATAATAACATGGGGTGATAAATTTGATTCTCTGTTCACAAATTGAGTAAAGAACAAAGGGTTGAAATGAAGTTTGGATGAGGGCTGCAAACGTTCACGACTGATAGAGAATTTTTATCTAGAGAAGATCAGAGACAGAGGAGAAGAGCAAGAAAGCAAATAAAAATAAAGGCCAGTTCTGAATGCTGGATGGGGAGCACTGTGAGTAGATGGTTAGGTTTGTTTGTGGGTAGACATTCCCATACATAGGAAAAAATCTATATATCATGGATTATCAGAGGTTAGACCGAGGAGAATCATACTCACTGGTTCAGTGGTTGCAGGATTGGATCTCAAGTGGGGCAGCCAGGGTTCTGAGTCAGCTGTTTCAACTTTCTGTGCCCATTTTGCACATTCCTGGTTTTGTCTGTTTTTTCACCTTTGGCTATATATTTCATAGGTTACAAACCATTTCTTTATGTTTTCTGTATCTTTGTGCAGAATGGGAAAAACATGGGGTATCAATTGTGAAACAAATATGCAGAACAATGCTGAGAGGCTCAGAGCACGATGGCTAGACATCTGATCTGTCAAGGCCATGTCATATGTATGCAGTTTCACAGCAATATTAGTAGAATAGATTTGCAGAATCAACAGGAGGAAAAGAATGTAAGGATATTACTGAGGTAACAAACAGTAGTATTAACAGAAAGCCTGAGTTAAGGAGGTTTGAAGAAAATTAAGTAAAAGTAGCTAAACCTCAGCTGAATGAAGTCACAGGCAGACTAATGATGCTGAGTCCTACTGGAGTGGTTCACATTCAGACTTTTAAAGGTGGAAAGGAATTGCTGTCCCCATCACAGGGATGAAGAAAATAAGAAGAGAGGAGTTAAAGATCATCCATAAAGTCATAGAGTCAGGCATTAGTATATGGGGGAATCAAAATCAGTTTTGCAGTGACCTACCAACAGACTATGCTGCTGAAAAGTCACTGAAATATTCTACTATTAGAAACACCATTAACGTGCTCTGA
Organism: Limosa lapponica baueri; assembly: GCA_002844005.1. Classification (NCBI taxonomy): domain Eukaryota; kingdom Metazoa; phylum Chordata; class Aves; order Charadriiformes; family Scolopacidae; genus Limosa; species Limosa lapponica. The sequence continues at coordinate 4,377,670 of KZ505636.1, forward strand.
AAGTTTCCAGTTAGAGGTGAGCTACGAAAAGTAAAAAGGTGAATAAGGAAAGAAAAAAATGTCCTGAAAATGGCATTAACTTGGGTCGTCTCATTTCAAATAAAGATATAGCAGAAACAGAACTGATCAAGAAAGAATAAGTAGGTTGAATTGGCACTGCTCAGCTTTTGGGTTGCAACCCCAAGAAAGGGTACAGAAGTCAATGAAAGAGGGGAAGCCGAAGGAGAACTGGCACTGCAATATGCCGAGAGCTTAACTTCCGTCTAAGGCCATCTCACTCACCCTTTGCCTGCACATCCTACCTTCCAGGTCAAGCAGTCACTGCCAACCTCTCAAAGCACACGCTCAGGTCCACTATATAAGCTTGGCATTAGTATCATGGATATATATTTTATTCTTACATGCAGTGTAAATTTAAATGTGCCAGGAATATCTTTTTGTTTTAAGTAAGGAATTTCAATTTGAGAAGGTTGCATGGAATTAAATTAAAGATCAGCATGGACAGACTTTTGAAATGAAAAATAAATTAGATATTGAAGGTGGATCTATTCTGTACCTTTTAATAACTGAAAAAAAGCTGACAAAAAAAACAACCCCCAAAAGAAAAATCTTTCTACTGAGTGAAAACCTATTTTTAATTGAGAATTGGATCAAAAAAAACCCAGTTTTTTATTTATTTTATTTAGCAAATTCTCTCTTTTGAAAGAGTGAAATGAAGGTGGGGAGCAAGGGGGTAAAGAAGTTGGGAAGGAGAGTGATCATTCTTTCTTAAAGAAAGAAGTTTCAGTCTAAATTTGACTTTGTGTAACACAGAGATGACCTTCTCTCTTTTAAAGAGGTGAACAAGGCAAAAAATAAAAATCAAAAGGAGTCCCCTTAAGTAAGCACTTGCCTTCCTGTCAAAAGGAAGAAAAGGGAGATGGTAGAAACTGAAATAACATGACTTTTTTTCCTCTCACTTAAAAAAAAAAAAAAGCAAACATGAAACATCATTTTAAAAATTAAAAATGACATAAAATAATTTGAGGAGATCCTGTTTCATCATAAGGTGTCAACTTGGTCACTGCCATGCAGGTCACTGTCTGGAACAAGAGTTGAGGAAAAAGACACATGTCCCTTTTCCTACAGTCCAATTCACATTTGCACAAAACAGTGGTAACACAATATGTGGGTGGTGGGAAACGGGACAGTCAACAGCATCAAAGGCAGGCAGGACATTTGGGACATATTGTGCCACTTTAGCAGCTTCCATCATGGGTGCTGAGTCCCTGATCCAGTGATGCAAAGCTATTGCAGGCCCATAGTTTACTATGTCCACCCTCTGGAGCACACCAGCCAGGTCCACCTTCCATACCACTTGCACTCCAGCAGGACCCACATCTCCTTTGGGCCCCACGCAATGCACCTGAGACCCTAAGATAGAATTCATATTTTTGTTTTTTTTCTCAGACATGCAGTGGGGCCTGTACCACAGCCACCAAAGCTCCACTTTACAGTGTGAAAGAGAAGGCATGTGTTGTCTGCTTTGCACCACAGCACAAGAGCATCTGGTATGGTTTTGGGCGAAGACTCCATTACCCAACTTAATGTATGCCACTAACTATTGCTATGGTTGACTTGCCACCTTCCACATTCAGAGAAGTGAGTCAGTCCCAGAAAGAGCACCCAGGTCCCCCACCTATTTTTCAAAAGAAGTTTCAGGTAACTGAACTCTTTTAGATGCTATGGACTGACAACATTTATCTCATCTTCATATTGAAAATGCCACATCTGGTCCCAAGCCTTCCCTGAACAGCTGCCTCATATTAGCTGTAACACAATTCTTGTTTAAAAATAACCTAAGAAATAAATGAATAAATTATTAATCTTGTTGGTCAATTGCACAAGGGATCTGGAGTCTGTAATACACTATTGTCCAATAATTTTTTCAGAACAAAATTTAAATGTAAACCCAACTCTTAGAACCACATATCCTAAGGTTTCTTGGTGCTCTTTTTTCATAATGTCTGCGTATTGTAACCAGGACAAACAATGTGCCATTTCAGTTTGTTTCCCCCTCTCTGCCCTGTTGTTTTTCAGTGGAAAATGTCCTGTTCTACATTTACAATGCTACAGCATTGTAAATATTGGTTATAACTTGCTGCAGGAAACATCCTGGCAAAAGGACATCAGAAGGGGATGTTACTTCTCCAAAGCATTTAGAAATTAATCTGCTGCTCTGGGTATGCCTGTGTGAGCAGGACAAGCAAGTCAAGTCCCTTTTGCTCATGTCTAGGCCTGTATTAATATACTTTACCCCTCGGGGATTCATGTAAAGAATAAGAGCAATAAATGGCTGACTTACTAAGCAGATTCCAGACCAGATGGAGTTAATGCAACTCTACATGGCTGCACCTGGTCAAGAAGACATCCTCCCAGGAGAGGAATGCACTCTGAGTATGGCAGTTTATGGTTACCACTCCTGGTATTTATATGCTGCTCTTCTCTCATATTGTCCTTGATAGCTTCGTTCTTTTACACTCTACTCCCATTTCAGAAACTGAAAGCACTCCAAAGAATCGATTGCTTAGGACCACTATAGAAATAAGAAATATTTCTGGAAATCAGTTTTCCTAAATATACAAGATTTTCCTGCAGAAATCTGGGTTTGGTAAAGTTTTGCTGCTTCTCAATTATGCAGTAAAAGAGTACCAAATGCAAGGAGGCCAAAAGATTGCCCAAGGTCACAACGGGAATCAGTATCTCAGGTTGAGTGGAGCGTACAAACATGTGAGCTCTGATTTTCGTCATCTAGCTATTGGACAACACTCTTTATTTCCAGCTACTATTGATTTACACCCTTCTACCCTCGGAATCCAGCTGGCATTTTGTTAATTCAATATCCAATAGCTCATAATGATCCTGCTAAAGATAGACTGCTACAGGGCAGTCAAACTCCATGAAATGATTGCTTTAAAGTGTGATCAGGAAGTCATTTTTCTTACACAGTCTGATATATAACTCCTCAGTCTGAAGAAAGTTTTTGCTCAGCTAAGTTTTATGTAGATCTAGTAAAAAAATTTCCAGTGGAAGAGTTTTCTGGCAGAAATTGCTGAATAAATTCAAACTGGATGGATTTTAGGAATGTTTTTTACATATTTTTTTAATTTTCAATGGGATGCTCTTGAGATTTTCCATTTTGATAAGATGGAAATTCTTTCCCCTAAAAAGGAAGGAAGGAAAGAAAGAAAGAAAGAAACTGCTCAGGAGGCATGACTATCAGGAAGATCTCCTTAAAAGAGAGGCTAATAAAAAAAGAAGGAATTTTATCACATTGTTCATTTTCCAGATTCCTTGTGTGACACATGTCAACCACCATCACTCACATTATTTGCCATGACAGATCCTGCTTGGCACAGTGAATCACAGTCACCCAGGGCATGTGACTGGCAGCCATTCATGTAGTGGGGCTGGTAAATCACTGGTTCTTCTTTACAGGTACCTACTGTCCACATGCAAAAGCTGTGGTTGCACATGCAGCCAGCTGCTCTTGGTCTGTTTGCAGATTCAGAGAGAGCAACAACAAGGCACAGAGACTCCTTTTCAGCACTCCTATTTCTTTCCAATTCTCTCTGCAAAATGACTATATATTTCCATTAAAACATCAAAATTTCTTTCTAGGTGTAAGACCAACTCTGCATAAGATAAAGAAATAAAAACTGTATAAACAATCTTAGCATTCAAAAGCCTTTCCAAGCCAATTGCAGTATAAGGAATTCAGTGTAAATTTGTGCTGACCTTGGATACAAAATGATCTCTTTCTGCCAATAATTTGCGTAGTGGATATTGCTTTTGAGTCAGAAATACAGTAAACTGCAGTCTGAAGGTTTTAGAGGATGAAAGGTGAGTGGAGACTGAGTCTCAGCTCAGAGAGACCTGCACAAGCCATGAGGGACATCAACAGAGTCAGCAGAATTTCCTTCCGTGAGTGAGGAGAGAATTACATTGTTTTTCAGGAGTAAATAACTTTGTGTTTATTCATGTGTGTTAATCCATCCGCATGGTCTGTCTGGAAGCTCATAAAGTAAACTGTACATAGGGCAGAGAAGATAGAAAAAGACTGTTCAAACTACACCTGTCGTCCTGACAGCCAAATGCCTTCCCATCAACCTGGGCACCCCTTTCTGCGTAGCTTGGGGTGGTGTGGGGCCAAGCATCTCACTCTACATGCTTGGGAACCAGCAGCAAGATCCAGAAGCAGCCTGTGTGAAAGCAGAATGGAAAGGAGAAGAAACATGTTTTCTGGCCTCTGCACCAAAAGGTTTTGCTCAGACTGCTCTCTAAAATCTTCATAGGCCCCTAACACGTCATTGGGACTTCTGCGATCCAGCCAGCTGCAAGGACAGTGCCTCAGCACAGAGAGAGCAGGGCTGTCTCCCTCTGCCAGCAGCAGCCTCTTCCTTGGAGGATCTTCCTCCAGCCACGAGCAAGGTACTGAATAGTCCTGATCCTCCCTGCTTTTGTCAAGTGCTTTCCTCTTTCTTCCTCACCCTCACATTACGTCAACTCCTCAGGTTGTCTCCAACATCTTCTCTACCCCTTCAAGCCCCCATATCAAATGGGTCCATAGTCCTACCAATAGGACACTTCGTGGGTAATTCCAGAATACTGAAAGTTAGTGCAGGGCACCTCGCATATGCTGAGCACCCCTGACCTATGAGCAAAGGATCCTCTGGCATGGTGGAAGGACTGAATGCATCTGAAAATTGCAGTCCTACACCTTCAAAGCATCACTCTTCATCACGACTTGTCATATGAACCACTTACATCTTCAGCGAGTTACTCTCTACTGAAAGACTGTTTATTCTCAGTCTAATATCAAACCAGCACAGGTATTTCCTCTTCCTGGTTGATATCGTAGAGCATAAATTGTGGTTGCTATTTCTCTTGTCTCTTTTCAACACATACAACTATTTAGTGAGACGTTCACACTACATGATCTTATCTAGTTCAGTAGTAATAAACATCATCTCGCGTTTGTAGAACACCTTTGTCCCATAGGATCTGAAACTACTTAACAGAATTGTACTGTTTTCCTGGATAAGCTCATTTTTATTCAATAAGATCATAATGTGCCTTGTACAGTCAGAGATTTTTTAAGTGAATCTTTAGATGTGTCAGCCCTTGCCCCAGAGAATTTCAGTAAATATGCCTAGATCATTGATTCATGCAATTCTGGACCTCTTCCACTTTATTCTGAAAAGTCAATATTTTTGAAGGATTCGGTATAGGAATGTTAGTACAGTACATTGGTAAAGACAGCTCTTCTTCTGAGGGCATATGAATGCTAGCACCAGAAAAACATTGTAAATATTAAGAGAATATTGCTCATGACAGAGGCGTAGATGAAGCAAAATGAGGCCCTGACTAGGCAGATGCGTTATTTATTGGGCGGGCACTTCCAACAGCAAGGAAGGGTTTCCTGCTACATGGCATGACACCAGAGATGTCAACAAACGCAGCGTGGTTTACAAACCACTCTTGACTTGCTGCCTGAAGGTGTATTCCGCCACCTTCCCCAAATCCTGAGTGATGAAAGTGTGGGAGCACATGGCACTGTGGAGCACCACAAGGGAAAGGGTTGGATGAGGTTTCAGAGGAGACATGGCAATGGAGTCTCACCTCTGTTCATGGCATGTTGCACTGCAGATGTCACCAGACCACTTGCACTTGATGGTGCTTTTGTCTTCCCACACACTCAGAAAGGACCCACGGTCAGCGATCTGTCTCCTCTGCTGCCCCGGGGCTGTGCCTGTCATCCCTGTTCTCATCTGCACAGTGGAGGAAAAAACCTGCCTACTATGGTGACTAGAAGGGCTTTGAGACGACGTGGTGTAAAGCACTGGGTAAATGTAAATGACAGCCAGGTCACTAAGAGTAAAGAGCATTTGACCTTTCTTCCTCTGTTTGCACAGGGGGTGGGAGAGGAGGGGGTAGAGGCATTGAGGTAGAGATGAGCTATTTCTGTTGATATTATTGGTGCTGATCATTCTTCCAGATGAGCTGAGAACAAAGGACTCAAACATACACATCTGCCCCAAATATAGTAATAGGCCACTTTGCAATGTCTTTGTAGCCGTAGGACAGCGGCCAAGTGACACGCTGCCTCCTGAGACCCTGCCCTATGGCCAATATTGGCAGCGTAGGCAGACTGCTGACACTCTGCCTTTGACCAGTATCGACAGTATAGACAGACTGCCAACACCCTGCCCTCTGCTTGACATCAGTGGGCAGGATACTGCCCACATTATTCATGCAAGGGATGCTTCTCTCATGTCACTACCATTGGTGGAGCCAAAGGATGGCGCATCTCTTACCACATTCAAAAGGCGTTTGCATCCTTGGGTGTTGCTGCCAGATGACAGGACACTAAGTGTCCCTGGCAGTGCACAGGAGCCATGGCGTCACTTATGATCCTGTGCTTGCTATCAGTGATTGGTTGAGTCACCGTATGGGCACGTTGTTGCTCATCTTTCGTACTGCCTCAATAAAGCTTTGTTTTATAAAGCGTCGTCAGACTCCATTACTGTTTGGGCCTCAACAAGTTAGTTTGAAACAGTTAGCAATCTTAGAGCAGAGTGAGGGTTTTGGATGAAGACACAAAAACAAGGGTGAGAAGGTTTATGTGCAAGCAGGAGACGATTTAGTACTTCCAAGCACCTAATCGATATTGCAAAATGACCTCAGCAACATGTGTTCAGCTCCTGGCAGGGTCAGAATGGTTCAGCTTCCTTTCATAGTTTAAAAACAAGCAAACAAACAAACAAAACCCCCTTTCCATAGTACCCTGTAGCCTGGTTCTTCAAAATATCTCTGGAAAATGAGGACCCTAGAGCTGCCCCTAGACAGAAGAAATCCTGCAACACATCTTGTAACAGGAGACATTTGCTGGGGAGTCCCCTGGTCTGAACTTCCTAATCCTGATGCATGTGATCCTCACCGTCTGTCAAGCCCGACAAAACACTGTCTAAGTCAGCTGGATTCGCTTAATTGATTGCAGTGGGGTTTGCAGGTCGAGTTTGCTGGGAACTCTTTGGAAATCCTCAGAGAGCAAAAGGCAGTAAGTGCTCAGTGGTAGAGAGGAGGGAGGTGCTTGTGAATGCCAAGCTCCAAAAGAAACAAGTTTGAGGTAGGTCATGGGGGAGAGCAGACACAGCCATTCAAACCCGCACATTTTCTTATGGAAAGCAACTTCACTTGTTTCACCTAAGGACAGAACAAAGGAGAAAAACGAAGGGAGATGGAGACTCTGATCTGCTACAGGATCACTGAGTTCTTGAGCAAGACCTGTGGTCTCGCTGGCCTCTTTCTTGCATACTCTTTCTCCCAGTCGTACAAGAGGGATAACTACACATGATGCAGGATAGGCGCTGAATTACACAAGAATTACACAAGTCTTTGTTCTGTGCTTTGGAGCCAAAATTTGGGCTACAAATGGGGAAGATTAATGCTATTAATTCCAAGATAAAGTCCTGTATGGAGCTAATAGAACTATTTATTATTGGGACAGTCTTTCCTCTAACCCCAGGGTTACTGCTGAAAGCTTTATATTTTCATTTCTTGCTGGTATACAGCGGCAGAGAGGGGAAATTACTGCTATACACACAGGTGGTCTGAAAGTTAGGAGTGCTGAGGTAGATGGTCAAGGACATGAAAACACAGTATCGTGCAAGCAGATGGCCAAATTCACAAGACAGAGGCAGTCACCATAAGAGCTACACAGTCTTGGTCCAATGTCACTTGGGACGTGCCTTCATCAATAATTGAGAAGCGGCTGCTTGCCCAGCACACACCATTGCATCTGACCACAGGCTGTTTAACCAACAGCGTGTTGGAATGGATGATGTCAAGCAACAAAGGAAACAGCTGAAATACGGCATGTGCAAACTAGGCCAGAAATTGCTAAGTATGATGTTATGTGTTCCTGTCCTCCTAGAGGAAAACTAATGGTTGCCTGATCGAACCACATGGGTTGGGTGAAATGGGACATCTACCAGAAACCAGATGATCCTCCTGTGCTGGGCAAGGAGTTGACCCAGCCTGATAATTTCTATGTTGTAACCACCATGCCAAGCTCCAGAGGCGTGATTTTTCAATCAAATTCATCGTAGTAGACCTTTCTAAGCTTGATTTTCCCATTTTTGCCTAAGGGAGAATAACAAACATGACTACTGAAATCTCTGCCTTCTGAGGGCTAAAAATACAGGTGAAAGAAAATTTCATTTTGAACACTTAAAGCCACTCTGTTTTTCAGAACAGAACCCAAGTTTTCATGTTCCTATCATGGCCTGTGTGGAATAAATCAAGCACTCAAGCTCAGTTCTTGTTCTCAGTACTTAGAGGAGAACTCAGACACCAAACCTCTTGCTAAATGGAGAAGAGGACAAAAGACAGTGAACCCAGATTTGACAGCGTTAAGGCTGAAACTACTGCTGGTTTCACCTAGTCACTGCAGCCAAAAATCACATTTTTTTGGGTGAGCGTTACTGGACTGTGTTCAGTACTGCCCAGTGATTCGGCACACGGTGTCCCTACCTCTGGCCAGACTCCTGTGAAACACAAGCAGGACTTACAGGCAGGGCAAAAAAACTTGGGAGCTGCTTGCTTCAAATAGCCTCTGTGATGCTGACATTGCAGTTAATTAATTGTTAACCTTCAAAGTTAGCATTGATTGCAGACCGACAGGAAGCCTGGGAACAGCCTAGGCGGGGTCTCCCCACATTACCTCCCAGCTGGCTGGCACAGCTGAGGTCCTATCACACTTTCCCACGCAGCAGCAGCACTTCTTGCACTGGGTGGGTTCCCTCCAATACCAGCCCCAGTGCCCTGCTGCCCCTCATTCCCTCCCAGGTGCCTGCCTTTGGTGGGTGCCAGCGTACCTGCGACCATGTGGTCGGTTGGTGGGGAACATGGCCAACACCACACACGAAAAGGGATGTTCTTCCACTGCACCAGCATTCTGGTCTGCCTTTGTGGCCACACAAATAGCCGAGCTGGCCATGGGCAGCAATGTGACTGAGGCCAGAGATCAGCAGGGCTGCTTGAGGGAGAGTAATGCTGATGAAAAGGGATGTCACACCACGGCCGCTGAGCAATCTTTCTCAGCCTAAGCTTAGTGGGAAGGTTATTGCTTCTGTTTCAGAGCAGACAGAGGGCTCGAATGCCTGAGAACTTTTCTACTTTCTTCCAGAAATATTAATTGGTCTGATAAAAAAATGCCTCTTCCTAAGACCTTCATCTGATGCAGAATGTAAGCAACCCTTAACATAAACAGCATACTCCAAGTACATGATGATTATTCAGTATGAAGTGAAAGTGAAATATGCTGCTTTATGTTAGCTACACAGGAAAGCAATGGCATAGCCAGCAATAGTCTACACAGGCCCAACACAGGAAAATACTGACAGACCCAAGAATGCAATGGAGCTGGTCTTATGGAGATGTGGCTTCAGTTCCCAGTCGTGCACAGGCTCTGCACGTGGGGCAAGGAAATTTCTCACCCTTGTATGTAAACTAGGAGGAAGATTGTTTCTCACATCACAGGAGCTTCCTGGGCACCAAGGGCCTGATGCTTGCAGATTCTTTAGCAGCCATGGGTGCAGAACTTTTCTGCTGTGGTGGAGAACACTGTTTTGCTGCTATTGGCCTGTATTCTTGAAACTAGTGAACAAAGGGACATTTCAGAGAACCTGGAGTGAGCTGGAGCACATGGAGCCATTCCCTGTTCAGCTCTCTGGAGACTGGGGCTGTGGACAGTCCATCTCATGGGAGCAAGCACCAGCATGAGCAGGAGTGTCCCTTACACCCACCAGTGGGGAAGGCGGCCAGCAGTCATGGGACAAGGCACTGGCTTCTGCCATCTGCAGGCACTGGGGCTGAGGCAGGCCTGGAGCAGCCCCACAGCTGCCGACTACTCGCATCGCATGCAATAGCCACCTGTACGAGCTGAACCCAAGTTCAGCAGAAACCTGTTTATCTCGGTCCTTACACACCCTCTTTATCACAGATCAGAGTTAAAGAAACTTTATGCCTGCAATAGGAGGGTATGCATCACTGGGAGCCAGGAGGTCAGAATTTTGCTCTGGTAGGTGCCAACCAGGAATTCCCCTGCCCTGATGAATTTACAGGCTGGGCAGCACTAAAGGAGAGCAGGTGGCTACTGACGTCACAGAGAGCATAAAACAAGTATTCCCGACCATAAATAATAACTTTATTCTTGTTCTTTGCACAACATTAATAAAATAGTGTAAACCTACTCTTTGCACAGATCAATAATTGATCAGTAATAAAAGCAAGTTATCACAAGCAGGCACTTTTATGGTCCCAGTTAAAGTGCAAGATGAACAAAAGGAAGTCACCCCTCATAATAATTTCAGCATGTTTGTATGTTTAAAAGCTGAGTGGTACTGCTCATTTCTACTTTTGGTCTTCAGCACCACACCACAAGCACCAGAGTCTAAGGAGCCTCCTGCCATCCTGTGTACAGAGCCAGGCAGCATGGAAGTGTCCACCTATCCACCATGGTGCTAACACTGCCTTCCCGAGTGTGTTCCCCCTCCAATGAGCAAATGAGGGGTGATCCCAGGTCGTCAGAACCGGCTGCTGGGATAGGCAAGCCCCATGATGAACTTGGCAAAGGAGCTCGGGAAAATATTTCAAACCAGAAGCTTCATGCAGTGAATGGTAAGGCACATCTTCCCCTCCTCAGGCCATCAGCAGCAGCTGAATTTGGGAGAGCAATGCATTCAGAGCAAGGGCTTTGGCTCAGCACTCCCTCTGCTTCTTGGCTAGGAGAGAGCCCTTTTCCATTGACTGTCATGGATCTGGGCAGTCTTTACTCAGGTTTCCACAGACGGCAGCAAGTCAAGGGGCCCAGGCAGGGAAAGCAATTTTTCCATGCAAGCTGGGTCTACCATTTCTGGAGCAGACTGGCGTGCTCAACGCATATCACAGGCCTGGCCTTTGGAGAGATTTCAGAAAGGCGGAGGGACATATTTTATCCATTAGTCTTCTGATTTCTGGATTGGCACAACCAGAGTTGCAGCAGTAGATCTGCAGGGTTTAAGGCCAGCGGGATCGTTATGGTTATCTCATCTGCCCTCCTGCACAAGGGAGCCCGTCATTTTTCCCTGGCGATGCCCCCATCCAGCTCAACCTTGTGCAGTTAGGCAAGAGCACGCTCCTTGGAAAGACAGCCAGCCTTGATTTACAGGCTCCAAGTGATGGAGATTCCCTCCCATCCCCGGGCAACCTGTTCCGATAATGAGTTATGAGAAGGAAGGGAGCCGTTTAGTCAATGGTATTTGTGTACGATGATTTTACATGTTACAATGGTGCCCACTGCAGTAAGTAAATTGCCCCCTGGCTTTCATAAACATCATCTGTACACAAACATTATCCAGAGCAACTGTATGGCAGGGAAATTCTCCAGCGTAAGATAATGTCATCTCCACAGCAATAAGAAAGGTAAAACAGTACTTACCAGCTGGGAAAGAGGGAGAGGCGACAAACAGCAGCCAGCTGTAAAATGACCGTGTCAGGGCTACAGCTGCTTGGGTCTGCCTGATTTAAAGCACCAGCCCCACAAAGGCATGCTGAGGAAACTAATTCTGTAAGAGAGTAACTTCATACCCAGGAAAATTATGAGGCACCCAGAGGTCAAGCTGGTTCTGTGGGGTGCCTTTATAATACGGCCACCAGCAGAAATAATGTCGGAAATTAAGTTCCATCTAATCAGATGGAATTGGCAATAAAGCTGGGACTGCTCCATTTATTTATTTATTACATTAGGTCCAAGGGAACAAGAGCCCTTTTTCTTTCTAAATTTGGATGTAATTGTAGCCAGCTCTTCATTAGTGCTTTCTAACCTCCATCTTGGAGCGCTTTGCAGAGGAAGCTGATGGCATCGTTCCTGTTCTACCGGCAGAGAAACTGATGCCCAGAAATTGAGAAGTGATTTGGCCAAATTCTTGCAACATCTCAGTAACAGATCAAAGAAGGTAACATGGCCCTGCTGCATCATACGCCTTCCCTGTGTTCTCCCAAGCTGTGCCCAGCAGGATAAAAGCCCTGACATCCCAGGGTAAAATCTACCACTACAAACCAGGTAGAGTCAGGCTGAATGGTCCATTTTGACCATAGCAAACTGCCTGCCTACATCTCCGAAGGCTGAAAAGACAAAGGCTCTTAAGGCTCTGAACAACCTTCTCCATTGTGTGTTCAAGAGGATCAATATTTTGCTCAGGTAGTGTAGACTCATCTAATTGTTCCAGAGGACAGAATGGAGAGCTCAAGTCTCTGTATCAGGAGTCTCTATATTAGGCTA
>KZ505636.1:4391808-4449308 GCA_002844005.1 Limosa lapponica baueri
TGGTACTAGGCAAAAGCATAAAATAAACAACAGTCATTGCTCCCAAGGGCTTACAAATGGCTGGATCTTTCCGAACAGTTCAGTGTGGCTTTTTTTCTCTTTTTTTTTTTTTTTTCTGAAAAATCTATGATTAAGTGTCCCAGGGGAGGCAGCTGTCTGATGAGCACTTCAGTAAATTTGGCCCTTATCTGCAGGTGCATAAATGGGAGCTGAGCCTTGGGGAAAAATTGTGCTTCTGAATAACCCAGTAAGTGGCAGTGAGGATGGCAGGGAACTATTCCCTTGTCAGGAGAGCATGGATGTGATCCAATCTGGACCAAGGCAGGAGCAGTGAGAGCAGCCTAAACTTGTGGAGCAGGCTCAGGAGGCGAGATGATGAATGCAGCCAACAAAGAGCATGAGTAGAAGGAAGGGCAAGGACCCAACAGTCACAGTACCCCAGGCAGCACCCCTCCTTCTGGGGGCACAGAGACGTTGCTTGACCTTGGCCACCACCAACACACACACAGCAAAAGCAGGATCTACCAAACAGAAAACCTGCACTAAGCTTCCTGTACAGCACATACTCTGCTCTAGTGGTTCTCTGGCTGTACAAGCACCCCAGGCATCACCAAGCGTTGGCTTTGTATTGTAGATCCCCCTTCTTGATCCCTGAACAGCTTGGCAATATTTCTACAAGTAAATAAAGCAGGACAAGGTCCCCATCGTCTCCCTTCCTGGCATAGTTTTGGCCCATGTCTCCCAGACCAAAATGGTGATTTTGGTGATGGCACAGGCTGGGGGCTGTCACTACCAGCATCTGACCATATTCATATTGGTTTTGAGGGTGGAAAAGGAGGGAAGGGAAAAACTTGAAGTGAGTGGATGCGAGCCAGACTGTGACACAGCCTCAGGGCTGGAGAACATATCTTGCACTGGTTTAGCTGTGTAGTTGGAGCCATTTTCCAGCCTTCCCCCATTTCCAGTCCATGGGTGTCAGCAAGCTCTCCCCTGCTTTCCTCTGTACCCTCCGTTCCCTTTCTTTGCACCAAACATCCAAGTTCCAGGTCTGGGTCTAGCATGCCTCATTCCAGCAGCATGACTTGATGCCTTCCTTAGCACGTTACAGGATTCTGATGGTGGAAATCACAAGTCATTCAGATTTCTGGGCCTCAGAGAAAGCTCCTATCTTCAATTTCTGCTGCCTTCGCTAAACAATCAGTTTCTGATACAACCCAACCCAGACTCCCAGCCAGACATTTTTCTCCCACTCTTCAAATGCTCAGCTTGTCCCATCTAACTTTTGTCTCCAGGGATTTCTTGCAGAAGAAACCAGGCAAATAACATGTGGCTGCCTCCCTCTGCTTACTTCATTCTCACCTCCCTCTCCCCTCCACCAGCAGGTCACAGATTTATCTCCCTCTAGTCCCCCAAATCCCCTAGGACAGAACACCTTCTGTCCTCTCATGGCTACACAAACACAATTTTGATGCTTTTGTTCTTTACAAAAAATCTGGCCCAATTTGTCTTCCCCTTCATTCTCAGTCTGGAAGCCTTTGCCACTTTCTCTGGTTGCTCTCATATCTTTTTAATAACTCCTCAGGGCTTTTCTTCACCTTCTCTACAACTTTCAGGGAGAAATGATGTGTATATCTGCTCCCATTTCTCTTTTTTTCCTCTTCCAAAGCTTATTTCCAGCCTATTCTGCTCATAAACTGATCATTCCTGGACCTTGCTTCTTAGTTCAGATCTGTAGGGACTGAGCACAGAGTGTTCCTCCATATGTTCTACCACATATTTCTGCTCGCTTGCTCTCTAGTCAAATTAATTGTTAATTAGTCATAAAAAGTGAACGTCTCCAACAGAAACAGGAAAAAAAAAAAGAGGGAAGAGGAAGAAGCAGACAAAGAAACAGGCTCTGCAGCACAGCAGGGAGGATGGTCACGGGAGGCCAAAGCTTGGAAGCCTCCTTTCTCTTAGCTCTCACCTCCCAAAGTGTCTGAGCAACTGACAGCTTTCCTGGAAGGGCAAGAGCCTTTGTCCCTCCCCTTTTCTTCTCCTCTGTGGAAATGGCTGCACAGAAAGCCCCTCTGAAGAAAATCTGTCTTCCCAAAGTGCACGACAGCCCTGCGAGAGTGTCACTGCCCCATCTTACTCCACTGCCAAGGGATTGGTCCAGATCGGGCTCCTCTCATGTCACAGACTCCCTCCCCAGCCAGCTCTGGGCTGTTCCTCACTCTTCAGCCGGTCCAATGGTAGTTTGATGTTTTGATTTTTACCTTCAGCATACTCAGGTTGTCCCTTTCTTTCCCTTAAGTATTTCAAAATACACTAGACACTTAGTGAGAAGCAGGCAAATCCCATCCCAGCACTCCTGTCAACAGCAAAGTAACAGCGTGCGGCTGCCCACAACGGGATGTCATCAGATGCTGTCATTCAATATATGATCACAACATCTATAGATGAGAGACTTGTGCTATACATCTCCTTGCAAGGGCAAGATGTATACCCTGGATAGAGGACATATACTAGATATTAAACATAGAGGGCCCCGTTTTCTGCTATCCTCCAGCTGCTGAGAGCCGCCGTGATGCTGCAGAGTAAACATAAACCCAGTTAATCTGGGTTTACAGCTGCTTCGTGTTAGCAAACTGGCACAAAGCAGCTAGAGTCTGCCAGTAGAACTGACCCCTACAATATTCCTGGGGCCGTGTCAGACCCCACTTTACCAGCACTCTTCAGATGGCCAGGGTGGGAACTGTAGATCACGAACAGAAATACAATGAAATCAGTTAGACAATGACACAGTCTCTGTGCAAAAATACACCATAGCAAGTATTGTATGGGAAACCCTTCGAAGTTGGCTTCTTTGGAGCACAGAGGAGAGAATTGAGGCTCCCAGGAGCCACAGCGCTGCAATGATCTTATCCAGCAACATCTTCCTCATTCCACAGCCCAAACCACATTTGAACGTTGAAATTAATTATGCTGTCGGGTGAAAAAACCTGTTGCATTGCCTGCTTGTAAGTATGCATTTACTAACTTTCTACCACAGTGTCAAAAAATACTCTTTTAGCCTGGAGTTACATGTGGAAAGTTTATAGTTCATATAAGGTTTGCAAAACCCCCAAATATGATGTGATTTTAATTTGAAGAAGTATAAATTTGTAACCAGATAAAAATGGATAATCGCAAAAGAGTGCAAGATAGAGCACTCTTAAACCAGTGTTTTGGAAATTTAAAGTGAAAAAAGAAAGACTCAGCACTCTTTAGTAAAGAAGGAGGTTGTGTAAGCACTTGAGAGGAAAAAAAATGAAGAAAAAGCTTTTTTCTACGTGGAGAATTAATCTGCGCACTGACCTTCAACCTGCTCTGGCACTTACACAGCGGTACAAGGGGAAATGCGGACATAGAGCAAATGACATAAACAAATTCCTGCAGAGAAAACTCTTCTGATGGAGACATCCATTCTCCAGACTCAAACCCACTGTGCTGATACACTCTTCTCTTGCGCAGCACACAACTCCTGTTTTTGTAATGGGAAACTTCCCCACAAAGTATAGCTTGCAAGAGGGAAAAAATCAGTGTGGGTGGGTTTGAATTTCTCAGGCACCAGAGCTGCCATGCTTTGGCAGTGAGAAAAGCTTCCAGCCTCGCAGGCTCACCTAACCCACGCTGAGCCCGCGCGGGTTGCCAGCCTAGAATATCTACAGCCCTCTGATCTACTGCATTGCGCAAGGCAGGACTGATGGCAGTGGGCTTGGGTTATCAGCGAGACTGAGTTACTCTGTCGGGTAAGGAAATGGATGCTCTTGCCTGCTTGGCAGTAAAAGGAAAAGGGAAGCAGCAATAAGGGATAGAGAGAGTTATCATAAGTTTGACTAGGGACAGAATTAAATCGATGCAGTAAGTGGCACTTAATGCACTTTAGTGACCCAATGCATTTACTTCATCGTACTGTGCTGTGTGGCTGATTACATTTGATGCATAACACATGAAAAGCACTAGAGGCCATTGCTGGAAAATCTCAGGATGCAAAACAAATTGTCTGGGCACCGCCAGTTTTCAGTGTTCCTGCACACACTTGTGCGTACGCAGTCTTTCCTGCGTGGCACACTGGATTTGATAGCACCTTCCAGAGGTCACCTTGGCAGTGGCTTCACACTCCCACTGAGTTTGCCTTGTTGGGATCAGCAGTCAGGGCTCCAGCCCTGCATAAATTCTGACAGTTTCCTTGGTTTGGCTTGATTGAAACAGTACAGCTGCTTGATTTCTCACCAAAAATCCAAGAAAACTTGGTACAAACTTGGAAAACTAAATAGGTGGTCAAGTTCGCTCACTGCAGAATACAGTGGGACTTCACTCGTTTGCATGGCACTGGTCCATACACACAAACCAGGCAGGCTGTCCTCAGAAAGTTCAACTCTGAGGGCTACTTTAAGGCTCAGATTCCTTCATTTACATGACACCCTGGGGAATATCCAATGCCGGAGCAGTGAAGATGTAAGAAAGGCAACACAGTCCTAGAAAGATGCTAGTTGTTGGGAAAGCTGCGTTCTCCTTGTCCTGGGGTTGAATTGCCTTCCCCTGCCTTCCCTTCCCCCTTGCCACCATAGTCAGGGAAGATGCTGAAAACCCTTTGAGACCCTCTAAAACTCCTTGAGAGACAACATGGGGCATTCCAACAGCTTCCCCTTGCCCAACTCTGCAAATTCCTGTCCCAGGAACCAGGCAACAAGGAGGTTCCTCTGCTACTCTCTACCCAGCCCAAGAGCTGAAGTTGAGAACTTCTCTAACCTAGCTTATTGTGAACAAGCTAGGCTGGGAAGAACCCTCATGGGTGCTTTAGTCAGGAGGTCTGGAGGGATCCACAACTCTGTGCATGATGGGCACTTATCGTGGAGTTGCCCACTGCTACTTCCACCCCCACAGTGATTCTCCTTCGGGGCAGCATGCTGAGAGCCTGCAAGTGGATGAAGAAATATCACACTGAACCCAGACATCTCCTGAATTGACGCTGAGGATGCAGGTAACCTCCAGAACAGCTGGAGCTGCAGACAGTGTATATCCATAATTGTAGTGAACTGGGACTCAACAGGCTGGGGTGGCCATGCCTTTCAATGCCAGCCCTCAAAAGTCTGCCCCTCTGTTGTACAAGGATAATGATTTTGAACCACTTTGTAAGTGGTTGTGACTGTGATGTTGTTATTGCTCTGTGTCACCATAAATCATTGTGCTTTTTCCAGCCTTCTCTTCATTTAGATATTAAATAGAATAAATGAGTGGAGACTGTAACCCAGTACATATGCAACAAAATGAGGGATTAGAAGCAGCCACCTCCAGCGCTCCCACCTACTCATACCAGTTCCAGAGCATCTGGCCCAAGACCAGAAAGCACTGGCATGAACCCCTAAAGCTCACATTCTCCCTTGGAAAATGAGGATGTTCATGAATATCCACTCGCAGTGTAGGAACAGTGAGGTGCAGCGAGGTTAAATGGGTTTTTACCTCAGAATAAATCATTAGAAGAGTTGGGAATAGGACCAAGAATCCTATCAACCAGTCCTCGGTCTCATTGCATGAAAATTGTTTTCCTCGGCATTTTACTTAGTACTGACATTATTCCTCCAAATGTATCAGACTTGACTTCTGTTACTAGGGCCGTAAAAACCAATTCAGGGAGGCTGAGCCCCATCCACACCCTGTTCATCACATCCCGCTTTTGGACTCGTATTGCGCATCATCACAACCTGCACAGCAAAGCCACTGCATCTTCTTAATTGAGTCCGAGGGGAAGAGTCAGTCCCAAGGTCACCTCAAGCCATGATCATAAGGAAGCTTGCTGATCGGTGGGACATCAGGCTAGGGCTCAGGGGAAGAAGCATGATAATTTTGAATTTACTCAGTGCTGCAATAATTTTGAATTTACTCAGTGCTGCTGAGAGCAGAATTTGGCCCTGCTCTAAGAGAGGGAGAGAAAAATATGCATTGGATTTATTTGCCTTTGGAGTGAACTAGACAGATTTCAATACTTAAGGGGATTGCATTTAAATCATGTGTGGATTTTGAAAACAACATTATTGCTTGGTATCACAGGCAATTCCCAATTTTTAGATCTTCCTGAGCTAGACTCAGTTTTAGCCCAAATAGCAACAATTCTATTACTGCTGCGAGAGAAATGGAATTGCAATGAACTGGTATACATTTTCCTTAAAAATTATAAAGTGACAAATGTTTTATTTCACCTTCTCTTGAGGATTTGCTGGATATTAAAAATAATCTTAATGTAGTCACTGGTTGGCATTAACATAGTGCTTTAACTGCCTGTTTCAGGGAAAGCAGAGGATTGTGTGTTTTCTTGGCAGCCTCTCACAAGGTGCTGCTCACATTGTAAATGTGCTTGGTTATCAAGCAGGATCAAGACATCACTGAATAAAAAGGTATTGTAACTTCATGCTTTGAAAGTCTAATTCTGTCCTTTTCAGGCTCAAAACAATCCACAGTTTTCAACACAAACAAGAGGGATTTACACCGATCAAAGCAAGAGGAATATCCATTTCCTCTTGCTGTATTGCCCTTCATTACTGTGGTTTAAATTCTTCGTTTTTGAATCTAATTTCAGATACTCGTAACTTGTGCATTTTCATATTGTCTTCCCAGCTCCCTGGTGCTCTGTGAGTGGTATCAATAGTGTGTATACAGTGATCAGGCCACTGGTACATTATCTACTGCATCGTATATCTCCACAGCAGGTTTAGGTGATGAGACAGTAAAATGGGGCAGATTTTCAGAAAAACCTTATCACCCACATAGCAAATCATGGTAGAACTAAAAACTGAACGTATTTTAATATTTGACTTGTATTTTCGAAAGAGCAGAGTTGCTGCAGATGCCTCTGTTTCTCCATCTCCAAGTCAAGATGCCATAAATGGTCCTAAACTCTTCCTAAAAATTTAGGACCTTTTCAGTCTTCTACAGGGCTACCAAATGAAAACCCCACTGGGGACGCCACAGACCTCAGGATGCTTAATACAAGCAGGAACGGAATGTAGACCCTTTTAGAAGCAAAGAAAACCCAAAACGTCTCCCTCAGTTGCCAGCAACTGTTCTGCCTGGTGGTTGTTTTGTGATCGTGAACACAAGCTGCTTCTATGCAGAGAGAATGGGAGAAATTTGAGGGAAAATATTTTACGGACTCGAAATTCTCATTTCTGCTGCAACATCAAGAAAGCGCGGGGTTGTGTTTTTGCAGTCGCTACCGCAGCAGTTGTTAACATTACATTCTTCTTCTTCAGGAATGGCTCTGTCTTATGTTTTCTGGAAAGAAAGGATATCTGTTCCTTAATTCACTTCGCCACCACCAGCAAAACAATAGTTAATTACAGAAAGGGAGCGGGGTGGAGCCCAGGCTGCACAGAGGAGCCACTGCAGAGTGGAGCACCCAGACATCCTTAACGCGCAATAGAAATGCAGGTGATGTGCAAAACCAGCTACCTGGCACGGGCAGTAGCTGGAGCAGGCAGCTCGTAAAATCCACATCCAGCCCTGAATGCCATGTAGGGAAAGTGTGGAATAAAGCACATCGTGCGGCTACTAGAATGTCACCCTCACACTGCTCAAAATCTTGAGCAAAATCTGTTTCTCTCTGATAACATTGTGGATACAATTAGCTAATAGCTTTAGAAAGGGAAAGCAGAGACTTGTTTCTTTTCTCTCTCCTAACCATTTAAAGGAGAAAATAAAATAAGGCGTTGATCGGTGCCAATTCTCTTATATATCTCCATTCAGTGAGATTATTCAAAAAAACCCTCAAAAACTGATTATGCATTAAGTATTTTGGGCCAGATCCTCAGTTCACATGAGCAAGAAAGGTCCCAGGGACTTCACAGACCTGGCTTTGGTTTATTCCAGGTAAGAATCAGCTTTTAATCCCAGTGTGGCAGGTCAGTAAGTAAAACTGACACTCAACATGGGATCCTCCTCACCCAGGAAGTGCAATGCAGAGATCTCCAATGAAGCTCGTTCTTGCTTTCCAGACCGCTTCTCTGTACCACAGAGATGAAGCAGGCATAAGTCTCTGAGGACCCATTCATCTGATTGATTTTGGCTTTTATCTCCACTGACGACCAGGCTGGGAGGGGTGGACAGCCATGGCAGTGGTTGGGCTCAGCGTTGCAATTCTGAGGTGACTATCCTGATTTTCCCCACTTACCTCATTTTGGTTCACATCATGGGGCAGCGCTGGAGCACACAAACTGGATCCTTTTCAGATGAAACTAACCTGGAAGGTGCAGACGTAGATCTGATGCACTTCATCTCCGCAAATCACTGCCCTCCCCCAAGACATATATAGTGTGGATGTCGGGATTTGGACTACAGCTCTGCACCAGCTAGCCCATGTTAATTGCTAATGTAGATAACAGCCTTCTGGTAGCTCCTGCAGATGTGGTTATCTGCATTTAATCAAATGAATTCCACTCTAAGGTGTTTCGTATAAATAACATGGCCACAACCCAAGGATTGAAGTGTTGAAGGAGTAGGAACACTGTTATTAGACTGTTTTCAGGGTAACATTTTGTGCTCATTTTCTGGCAGGGAGAAGCCCGCAGCCAGTATCAAACACCAATGGCTATTGGGATGCTCTGTTTTGGAGAAACCTGTAGTGACTCAGAAAACCAGGAGCAGAGCAGACTCACCCGCATCTTTCAGCCTCTTCTCAAGATACATCCATCTCCTCTGGCTGGCAGATCAGGTGGGATGACAATACATGGACCTCTCCGTGCTCTGGTAGTCTGAAGCCCAGAGGGACGAGGCCAGCCCAGACATCTCTGATGGGAACAAACCAGTGACTAATCCCTCACATTTACAGGCCATAATCCAGGGCCCATTGGTGTTATCAGGAACTTTCCCAGCATGGGATTCATCTGAGCAGATATTGGTGTCTGTGCTGCAGGACCTGCAATCAGTGCGCTTGTGGTGTCAGCAGAGAGAAACCAATACACATGAGATGCAACTTATCTCACGCTAAAGCCCGTGTCTGAAACGGGTGAGGGGGATAATCCTGAGCAAACCTTTGTTCTGTCCATTGACTACGCAGGGCAACAGTGAGCTCCAGCTCTGCCAGAGAGGAGTGCTTTGTAGGCATCTGGAGTTAGGCGGGATGAACGCAAACCCTCAAGACTCTGACAGGCTTCCAATAAACCCCTAACAATAAATATGGGTCAATAAATTAATATATTCTCAGCCTGCAGGTATCAGCCTTCAAAGGTCACCAGGCTGGCAGAACAATCCCTCTAAAGGTGACTCCTTCTAAAAGTCACTGTTACCTACCAATGATGGTGTCGCTACTCAGGGATACTGTCCTGCCATGCACAAGTGACACAGACTGAATATTTTTAGAATCACAGAATCATAGAATAGTTAGGGATGGAAGGGACCTCAAAGATCATCTAGTTCCAACCCCCCTGCCATTGGCAGGGACACCTCCCACTAGACCTTGTTGCTCAAAGCCCCATCCAGCCTGGCCTTGAACACTTTCAGGGATGGGGCACCCACAACTTCTCTGGGCAACCTGTTCCAGTGTCTCACCACCCTCATAGTGAAAAATTTCCTCCTGATATCTAATCTAAATCTCCCCTCTTCCAGCTCGAAGCCATCACGCCTGGTCCTATCACTACATGCCCTTGTAAAAAGTCCCTCTCCAGCTTTCCTTTCTGCCCTCAGGTAAGACAGTAAACACCTGTCAGTGTTGCTGGACTGGATAGCACTGTGTATGGATGCCATATCGCATGTATTATCTACGTAACAGACACAGGCTATACATATAGTCATTGCTCAGCTCAAGTTGAGGAAGAAAGTAGAATAAGAGCCATTCGTTTACCTGCCCTGAACTTGAGGCACGTGGCAATCATGCTCCCTAATTTGCATTCTCAAGAGCACAGGCAAGATTTGTTATTCTAGCTTAAAAATAAAAACACACTGCAACAGAAATGTACGTCCTTTATTAACAACTTTTCAAAATAAATCTGAAGAAAAAAAGTCTTTGGTGACACTATCTATAAAAACAACCTATCTCAGATGGTAAACCTATGATGTTATACAGGTTAATGAAGTAAACCAAACTATATGGCTTTTTAATTTCTCATTCTCGCTTTTTCTCTCACTCACACACTTGCTTTAGGTTTAATTGCACCATGTTGTCAATAGTCAAACAAAGAGGGAGAAACACTTTAAAAAAGATGTGGCAGCACTATGAAAACATTGGTAATGCATTAGAAAATTTTTCTCAAAAATGTACATTTTATACAAAATAAGATTGTATTTTTTGTTTGCTTTTTTGCTTTACATTTGCCCACCTAAGAACTCCCATTTCAGGTTTCCATTCTCATCATCCAAACACTATACATATTTTCTCTCAAAATAAATATACAGGCTTATGTACAAGGTCGCAAGGCCCATTGGATCATCACTAAAAACATCATGAAAGGGTGGGAGGGAGCATCCAAAAGCATCTGATGAGTCCCATAACCCCCCCAATTTAACTGCCCCTAATTTAACTCCCCCCAATTTAACTCCCCCGAATTTAACTCCAACGTAAAAAACTTGTGTGAAGACGTTTAAAATAGTGGTATAAAGGCCAGCGTGACTTAGTTTTAAACAAGGGTGAGATGTACCAGGTTTTGGGAGATGCGGTTTCGTTTCCAGCAGAAACCAGCTAAGAGCCTGCGGGGGGCAGGTCCCTTGTCAGGAGCCCCCAGTCCCGTCCCCGTGAAGTCCCGCTGAAGCCCAGGGCAGCAGCTCTGTCAGGCTGACGCCCTTGAAGGCCACGTTTCTGCGACAGACAGCAGAGCCAGCCTGGGAAACAGGAGCCGAGCACCAACCCGCCCCGTGCTGTAAGAGGGTGTGTGACTGGAGGAATTAACAGAATTGCTGACATTCCATACAGATGTTATGACAAACACTGAGTAGACTCTTAGTTTCGATATGGGGGGAGAGAGAAAGAGGAGGACGCTGCATTTTACATCGGGAATGTAAAGATTTAAAAAAAAATCCAAGTCTACTTCCAGCTGTTTGTTTCATTGCTTCAGTGTCAAATGATTACTTCCATTCTCCAAATGACATCTTTTGGTAAATGAGCTATTTTAAAAGGCGCTCATTGGTGAAAGATTAATTTCTTTGTCAAAGTTGGCTCTAAAAAAGAAATTGCAATCTGAAACTGATCAAATCCATGATGTTTGCTGATGGAAATGATCAAAGCGCTCGATAGCCATGCATTAGCACACCAGTGTGTTCACTATGAAATTGTTACAAAGCTTAAACATCCACATCTAGAAAAAGTTATGGTAATAATTAGAGTTTTTCCACAAAATAGAAAGAGGGCAAATAAAATCTTGTACAGGCCCAAGGGACCGCAAGGAGAGCCAGGCACTTTCTATCCTGGAAGTTTGCCCCTATTTTTGTGTCGCATTTTTCTCATTATGAAACCCTCCTCCAGCAATAGATCTCATTCAAATTATAACTGGGAAGGGTTTCTTTCTCTCTCTTTTTTTTTTTTTTTCCTTTAATAAATTCAATTAAAAATTCATCAGTTCTCCCAAACTCTAATCCCTACTTTTATTCTGTTTTAATGGCATGGATCTATTCACATTCATCCATCCATCTCACCCCTGATTAAATTAAGGTCAGTAACCTTTACGAAAGGCCACATGCGTAACACTCAGTCAAGTCATCAGGCATTCAAGTACCTGTAAAGTAAAGGCTAACATAGCCTGCTGTTAAAGAAAAATAATAATTAAAAAAAACTACAAAAGGAGCAACAAGGAGTGAACCTTGTTTCAGCACCATCTGAATTAAGGGGTGGTGGTGGCGGGAGAATAAAGAACCATTAACTCGCACGTAGGACGTGGTAAAAGGGTGATTTCATTCACTAAGGAAACAACACAGCTCTACCCAACACGGGTACGTGCACATGGGAGGCTCGGACGCATGTCCACTGTCCTCGGGAGCGCTGGTGGCACCACACCGAGTCTCTGAGCTGGATCTGTGTCCAGCTCTTCCCCTGGGTCCCCGGGCCGTGGACACGGAGACCGGCGGCCCCTCTGGAGACCGGCCGTGAGGCACATTCTTTCCTAGAGGGACGGCTGTGCCCGGGAAACATGCTGCAAAGAGAGACTCTCCTACCTATCCGCATCCTGCCTGCAGCCAAGCCTTTCATTGTCACTTGTTTAATTAGCGACCTGTAAACAGAAAGGGCCTCGAATCACACTGAGAGTGAGCTTTATAGCGCAGTCTCTTTCAGCCACCCCGAAAACTGACGATAGCAGAATGTCAAACAGCTTAAAAGCTTGGCCTGACTCGCTGCACTCCAAAAACTGGTTAGCTACTTCCTTTTTTACTAAAAACCCAACCCATGTGCCCCAAAATGGCATTAACTAAAACCCAAGCAGAACTGTAATGCTTGGTTTTGTAGGGTCGCCTTTTTCCCTCTCCCTCTCCCTGTCCCCTCTGGCTGCAGCCCACTGACCACTTCCCCAAGCTGCAGGTGCTCCTGTGGACACCTCCACCTGCAAGCGGGGACACCAGCAAAGCAGGAGCCCTGTCACCCTCACCCCGTGTTCGACACATTCTCCAAAAACTGACTCTAAGGAGAAGGCCTGTTCCTGTCCCTGAAAGAGCTGCCTGAGCTCCGAGAGGAAAAAGTGGCATGGGAGCTGCTGAGCCACTCACCCTGGAAAATCAAACCACGGGACTTCACCTTCCCCCACAGATCAGCAAACACAGACCTGGGAGCACAGGGAAGTGGGGTTTGGGTTTTTATGGGATGTGGGGAGCTGAATTAGCAGCTCACCCTGCAAAGACAGGAGTGCAACCTGCTCCCCTTCCCTCCCTGGCCCTGCCTGCCTAACTGTTGCCTCTTTACACCTCTCTCCACATGCTGATTTAACTCTCTAAAATGGCATTAAAAATATCCAATAAATCACCAGACAGTTTTCTGTGATTTTAGAGTTGTATGGGCTTAGAGGAGCAGCTGATGGGCACCAGCCTGGCAGAAGGTGTGAGGCGAGACTGCGTGGCCAGGGGCTGGGAGAGCAATGGGAGTGGGGGAAAAGTGGCACCTCTTCCTTTCAGCAGTGATAAGTCACTGGCTGCAGTCTCACACGTGTTTTGGCAGACTCCTTTAAAGATTTGGTTCAGATTTAACACAAAATGTGAGGAACCTGATGTTCCTGCCCAACCTCGCTGTGCTCTGTTCAAATATTGCAATACATAGGCAAAGCACAGCATTCTTTGCAAGTCTTTACATGTCATACAAACATCTAGCAATGTGCTCTTTGCACTTTTAAAGCAACTTTCTGTTTCGTGATTCTGATCATACAAGCAAGAGAGATTACTCAGGCTTCACAGCATTCCCGCTACAACCAGTAACTATTACTTTTACAAATGAGGAAACCGAGGCATGCCCCGGTTACGGGAGTTGCTTAAAGCTGCAATAATAATGCAGTGCCCAAGCCCGAATGAAACTGGTGATGATCCTGGTCCACCCTTCCAACCACTCCAGCTACTCTTCACCCCTGCTGCTGGACCCTCTCTTTACACAGAATGAGGTATAGAAAGGCTTGCTGGTCTTTTGGGCATCGGAACTAAACACTCCCACTGTGACTTTAACAGAACTCTTAGGGGTGGCGATGGTCACAGAGCACCCCAGACGCACCTCAACAAAATGTGAGAGTTCAAAACGTTTTTAAAGTGCTTATTTTCTTAGCAAATCGGAATGGCATCTTCCTGACCCAAATCACTGCCTTTGTTTTCATTCTTCAATTGAAAGAAACACATAAATAAGCAAAGCACTACAGAGAAATAAACAACTGGAGTATTTCCATTTAAAAATACTTCCATTTGAAATGATAAAACCATTTTGGAGCGTGAGCAACGCCGTTATTTCAGGGGCAGGTTTTTGTCCGAGTTACCCTGCCCCAAGGATGCCTGGGAGCACCCACTGCCACCAGAACCCAGTGTCTGACCACGCACCTTACTTCAGGGCTCAGACCTCCAGGAGGGAATTTCTCCACCCATTTGCACTTAAAAAAAAAATTAAAAAAAAAGAAAAAGAAAAAACAGAAAAGCCCATGCTTTGATTTCATATAAACCAAATTGTTACAGGCCAAATTCCTGCGTTGCAAGCACTAACATGCTTTCTTTTTTTCTTTTTTTTTGCCAACACCCCTTTTGCCCTCAGAACAAAGCTATTTCTAGAAATTTAGAAGCCACAGCCAAGCGGCACCAGTGTCCCCGGGCAGCAGGGACTCAGGCAGGCTGTGTGTGCCCCACGCCGGCCATGCTGGCCATCCCTGGGGTGCTCACCTGCAGGGATGCGCCTCTCCTGCCGGGATACACAACCAGCACCGCATCCCTGCGCTCCAGGTCAGCCCTGTGCCCCTCGGCAGCACTGTCCCTCTCCCCCTTCAAGGCTGACTGCCTTTAAAAATGGGGTCCCCAGCCAGGAGGATCTACGCTCTCGCCTGGCTCGTTGGGGGCTCTCCAGTTTCCCATCCATCCAAAGGGGGTTTGCCAAAGTGGCTGCTACCGGCTTGGGGAAAACCGAGGAAAAAAACTTAAAAAGTCAGCAGTAAATGAGAAACACTAATACTTCAGTTCTGTCCTGCTCGTGCTCAGTTTGTTTCTGAACCTGCTGCATTTTCTCCCCACGAGATTCAAGCGTTTAACTTTGCGGGGAAAATGAATGAAAATTGCAATGACAATCAAATGCATGAAAGAAAAGAAACGGCAGCTTTGAAATATTCACAACCAACACAATTTTGATTAAAGAAAGAACTCTGTTTTTAATAGGTTTTTTTTTTTTTTTTGATCATTAAAAAAGTTTAAACCTGCATAGCAATCATTTCAAAAATAATTATTTAATGTTCCATAATGAAACTGTACACGACCTAGTCTGGAGTGACAGGAGCCTGCCGGGCGGCTCGGCGCAGTCCGGAGCAGCGAGCCCCGGTGCCGGGTGGCCGCCGGCCGGGATGGGGCGCTTGCTGTCGGTGGCACAGTCTGACTCCAGGCGCCGGCGGCCGGGGACGGCCCGTCCCCCTCAGCAGCGCTCCTCAGAGCCGTTCGATGTCTCGGTACTTCTTCCTCAGGATGGAGACCTGGTCTTTAAAGAGGACAGGGTCGAGCCTCATCTGAGAGTGGATCAGCGGCATATAGCCAAACCAGCTGGCGAAAGTGTTCATGCAGCTCTGCCGCTGGGCAAAGTGGTCGGGGTCGGCCCAGCGCGAGGCCCGGGAGGTCTGTGTGGAGAGAAGAGGAGAAGAGAAATCAGACGTTGGCCGTGACACAACAAAATGGCGGGGAAGGATGGCTGACGCCATGCTGTGGTAGCTGTAATCTGCTCAGCAGGGGGGTTCAAACCAAGGGAAGGACACCCTGCCTGCAGCGGGAGCTGGCAATGGTGAGCTGGCCATCCACAGAATCACAGAATGGTAGGGGTTGGAAGGGACCTTTGGAGATCATCTAGTCCAACGCCCCCCACCAAAGCAGGTTCACCCAGAGCAGGATGGACAGGAATGCATCCAGACGGGTTTTGAACATTTCCAGAGAAGGAGACTCCCCAGCCTCCCAGGGCAGCCTGTTCCAGTGCTCTGCCACCCTCAAAGCAAAGAAGTTCTTTCTCATGTTGAGATGGAATTTCCCATGTTCCAGTTTGTGCCCACTGTCCCTTGTCCTGCCACTGAAAAGAGCCTGACTCCATCCTCTTGATACTTGCCCTTTAGATATTTATAAGCATTGATGAGATCCCCTCTCAGTCTTCTCTTCTTCAGGCTGAACAGACTCATGTCTCTCAGCCTTTCCTCATAAGAGAGGTGCTCCACTCCCTTGATTATCTTTGTAGCCCTCCACTGGACTCTCTCCAGTAGTTCCCTGTCCTTCTTGAACTGGGTGGCCCAGAACTGGACACAGTACTCCAGATGCAGCCACACCAGGGCAGAGCAGAGGGGGAGAATAACCTCCCTTGACCTGCTGGCCACACTCTTTTTAATGGACCCCAGGAGACCATTGGCCTTCTTGGCCACAAGGGCACATTGCTGCTTCATGGTCAACTTGTTGTCCATCAGGACTCCCATGGACCTCTGGCTTTCAAAGCAGCGCTGAGGGCAGTGCAGTGTGGTGACCCAAGTTCAACCATGAGGCAGCCTGACCCGGAGCATGACACCTGCAGCAGGCCTCCCAGATGCTGCCAACACACTACTTCACCCCATCCCTCACTCTGGATTTTTTCAAACCCTCAAGCTATTTCAGAGATAAAACAAGTCCTTAAAAACCATGAGGAAAGACAAGAAGGCCACAAGATGGCTTTCCACTGGAGGTACACATCCTCTGGCCAGCTGCTGCCCGTTCAGTCGTAGGAGGAAAACACCCTGCAATTATTATAGCTTCTCAGGTCAAAAATGCACTTTTGCAGTCCAGGTCTGCAGAAATCTATACACAAGTAATTACAACCAGCTTGTTGTAGCTTAGCAGAAGTCTTCAGGTGCTTGGCATTACTCATGAATGTAGATGTCCTGCAGAGAAAAGCAGGTGCTTCCAGGAATCCCACTGGCCAAGGCCAGTGCGTAAGACAAGTATGTCTTACAGACAGAGAAAATTAACTGAAGTTCGAAGTTACATCATGTTAAACTCTGACCCGAGAAAAAGACCACAGTTTGCATACATGCAAAATACTATGGCCTGATTTTCCAAAGCTCAGGGCAGCTGCAATTCCTATGAAAGCCCACTGAAATTCAGCACCTCTAGAAAAATAAGGCCCTAGCAACTCTGAAGCAATTATTATTCTCTACCTGTACCTAAACTACATGTATAAACATAATAAAACTATTATTTAAGATAACCTATGAATGCTGAGAACCTAAGTTTTGTTTTGTGCCACTTCTCATGCATCTCTCTATAGCACTTATGTTTCCACTATACTTTAAAAACAAACACAAATTCATAAACTCAAAGGGTGCTAATTAAAATGCAAAGAAACTGATAAAGTCAGGGACTTGCCAAATGAATGTGGTATCAGACTTGATCTTTGTCCAAGGCCTGTCCAGCTTAGCTCAAGTGGTAGGTTATAATGTGCATCGATTACAGACTCTTGATTATACCGAGCCACTAAAGAGCAAGCAAGAGCTTGTTGCCAGAGGATTATGGCAGACATTCTGGCCATTAACAGTGAATTTCCATACGACTATTAATCTCTGTCACAACATTGAGGTTATGTTAATTTTTTATTTGTCTTTCAAGGAATTATGAACATGGTCCATTACATTTCCCAAAGCTGCAGGAACAACTTGTCTTTAGGAGAGAGTAATAGTTCATGGCTGACTCAAGTCACCCGTGCTATAAAAAGAAAAATGGATGTTCAGACTCCGCCAAACAGCCAAAGCACGGCCCTGTGGAGAGGGGAAGCTCAAATGGGAAGCAATAGGTATGTTCTGGATGGCACCTTCTTGTTCATAAGAGGTCTCCTGGGTACCCAGATGAGACAGAATTGCTGAACGCTACCTACATTTCAGATGAAAGCGCAGTGTCATACATATAAGGGAGTCTACAGACTGGCACAGCCGCTCCCCAGACAAAGCTCCAAGGAAAGCCAATAGGAGAAAATGTGAGGGGAAAAGAGAGGGCCCCTTCTTTCTCCTGCCCCCTAGTAATCACGGTATTGGTTTGTAGTGCAGACGCCATGGCAGCACAGATGGGAGGATGTTTAGGACTTGCCGGTCGTGCAGGACTTGCTGTTCCTCCCATCGCTCTCTCACCCAGGCCAGGAGGAAAAGTGCCCCCAGGTTACCATGTATCCCTGTTCCTAGAAGGTATATCCATTTTTGCAATGACAGAGTGCTTATCCAGGAGCTGGAAGAGGACCTAAAGCAAGCATTTCATGGCTGCTAGTGAGTGATGGTGTCACCATGGGACAAAATGTTCCTTGTGGGAAAAAAAGCTTGAATATCACAAATTACCTCTGTTGTGACAGTCTGATGTCAGTGCTCGAATCACACTATATACTTTAAAATAGCACAGGGACAGCCTGGTACATTATATTCATTAATAATAATTAAAAATAGAAAACCTTTCTAGAATTTACTTCTGCTGCTAGCATTCCAAGACTAGGTCTTAGGTCTGGAATATTTAATTAGAAAATTGGAGTTTAACAGAAATTCGGTCATCACAATCATCAGTTCTGTAAGTTTGGAATCACAGTGAATAACACTGCGTGAGGAAAAGAAGCTGTCATCCACAGTAGATGTTTGCCATTTCTCCTTTTCCTTCAATATAATAGCACAACTAAAGTCCATTTACAGTTCTGCTAAACTAAAAAGTGAAAAAAAAATGACAGAATTGTATCCCTCTGTAAGCCTAACCTAGAAGTCAAACCATTATATTATCAGTACATCCCAACTGCTGCAACATGCTGTGGATACGTACCTGTCCCATCATGGTCTCCTTATACTGTTTTTTCTGTGTTACTTTGATTGGAGGCAATTTTGTCACGGCTGACACCAAAAAATTCATTAGAATGTCCTCACAATTGGCCAGTTGGTCCACCATATTCTTTAGGCTGGCAGGCAGGTAATGAGTGTACAGGTAGTGATAATATCTGGAAACCAACAGCAGCGTTATTAATACAAGACACTGGGCTTTCAGGGATTACAGACTCCAGGAAATTTCTGTCTTAGTTGAGACACACGTTTTGTACTCAACTCTGGATACACCACTTCCTTTCTTTGGTCCCATTCTCCAATAAGAAGGGAGAACAAATCACTGTCTCATCAAGACAGCAAATAGTGATAATGGAGAAACAAAGCGTATGCGTTTTTTGTAACTGGGTTGAAAAAAATAATGCAGACCTAAGTATCAGGATAATGGAGAAGTAGGAGAGAGAGCACCACGTTGCCATAATGTCATAGACAACATTGATAAATTCATCCTTCACCTCTTCCTTCAAAACTGCTCAGTTGGAGACAACTCTGTTAAACCGGCCTACTACTGTCCTTATTGTTGAAATTATTCTCCTTTGGGCCTTTGCCATCCCCTATGGCCTGTCTTTTCCTTTCTAGGGATATGGATTAGGCACTCCAGAATTTGTTGATTTTCTCCTAAAATCTAGAGAGGCCTTTGGTCTGCTGAAGTCCTAACAACAGGGCTTTCTCCAACATAAATGAAGAATATGCTGATCGGCGATGTGTCCACTGTACTACATTTCTAGAGTAGCCAGCAGACTTTGCAGTCTGCAGCTGTCAGACAACACATACCCAGAGCTGGTCTGGAAGTAACCTCCTTTCTGCTGTGCTACAGGCCATTCAGCCGAGCAGCTTAATGAATTCGGGAACTCTTTGAAGTGTGTAATTCCTGATGTTAAAAAGAGCGGTCCGACTGCCTCAAAATACAAGTGACTTCAAAGAGACCCAACAAGCGCAATAATGATTACCAGATCCCCAGAGCTAAACCAAGAACTTAAATTATTACCCCATAAAAAGTAGACCCATTTATTATCTTTCCATTTTTTTCCCTCCCCGGAAGAATGTTTTCACCCCCCGCTTCCCCTTACTATTTTGTTTCATACAGAAGGAGGACAGCAGATGCTTTGGGTTCTTACTTGTGGTAAATAGCAGCTCCTGTCAATACCATGGAATAGTCATTAGTCCATTTGGAGGTATAGCCCCACCTCTCCTTAGTGTTGTCCCAGAAGTGACTGCGAGCAGGGTACCCTACAATCCTCTCCGGAAAACTCTGCCAAACTGTGAAGGCAAAATCCACCTGCGGACAAAGGCATAGGCCAAGTGAACACCGAAATTGTTTCAACAAATGTCAACAAAACAAAATACTACCTTGCCACTAATTCCTAATTCAGAATCTTGGAACTGTTGCAAAACATTAATTCTATGTATTCATCAGTAAATTAAACTGACTGCTTGACATTTTGCCCTATAATTATGCACATTTTAATGGTTCCTGTTAAAGGGAGTCTAGAGCATCACAGCATTACATTAACATTTTCAAGCTTGCCCTTTACATATCAAACCTTTTCAAGTTACAGAAAGAATGGGTGTAGGTGCATGTATTTATACTTAGATGCAATATAGAGTGGTAATAGCCATGTTGTAAACTGAACCTTTTGCACCACCTTTGTGCATCTCCCCTACCATTTCAGTACTGTCAACACAAAGCTTGGAAAATCAGGAGTCAAACACCTTAAATTATAAGGGTGGCTCAGTGAGATTAAACCAGGCAATCAATTCGGAGTCCTTTTATATTTTCCATCCATTTTGAGCCTCTGAGGTACATGCAGGTCATACTTTTAAGACTGTCTATATGACCAAGAGGATTAAACATATAGCTTAATAAAGAAGAAGATAAGATTCCCATGTAGTTAAATGGCTTTAGGATGCTATACTTAAAAAAAAATGCTCGATACTGTATGAGCCACAAGATGTCAAATGCTGCCAATAGTGGTTTTTTATTTTATTGTCCTGCTGTAACTATTTAAATACCTCAAATCTCTGAGAACTGAAAAGGTGACAGGACAGTGCTACCCCAGGATCCCACCAAGCAAATTCAGGTAACACTGGGAAAGGGATGATTGGGTAGTTTGCAGAAGGCTCCTCAGCACTAGATTTGAAAGAAGTTTGGTAAAAATATATATGGAAAGATTTCTACCACTGTAAAGTTGGTTGGCTGTCCCTTCACTTCAACTTAGGTTTTGGAGCTCAAGCTAGACTGAAAATTTAAAAAGAGTTAAAGACAATTCTAACTGTCCCAGTCAAATCCAAGAAAACGAGGGATTTGTTTCTGAACTGCACACCAAGTTTCCTCCAGTACCAGAGGGACCTAAAACTTTGCTCAAAAATACTTGAAAAACCTTCCAAGAACCCAGCCAAAGTCAAGGGTGTAGAGGTTAGACAAAGAATAGATGCTCTGAGAACAGTCACATTTTGTGTGATTACTGTCAGACTTCTCTCATTTAGAAGTGTTTTTATGAAACAGAAGAGTCGCACATGTACTGGAACACAAAGTTAGGGACTGGTTATTTTCTTTCAAGTTGTTTCAAGGAATCTGAGGCCAACTAGAAAGACAATGTGCACAAACCAGTTACCGTTGTGATAGTTCTGATCTCATCCAAATCAATACCACATGAAAGAACTAAAGCTTTTTTTTTTCCCTGTAAAGGCCTTTCCCATAAAACGTGACATCTGTTTTCTTTAGAGAAGTCTGAGAATCTCAAACTTAAATAAATAATAAAGCAGCTGCACTCAGTGCCCTCACTTGTGCTTTCAAGTATCTGTCCTTGTACCAGTGAGACACACTAAAGCAACCACTCTAGGAGAAAACTCTCTTTATTAAAAACCCCCAGTCCTCTTCCTGTATAATTTTCAGCAGCATTATCACTCAGCTGATCAGCAAGAAAAGCCGGCCAGGCTGCCAGTCTCTTGAACCCCCATATCGCTTCTGACCCACGCTGATTTCTAATTACTTCCCACGCAAACATCCCTCTGCGCATGTGACACAGCTCCTCTCACAAGAGCAATTACGTGCCCTTCTGTTGTGAATGGAAAACCTTTACTACGCTAGAGCCTGACAGAGCGGAGGATGCGCCTGGTGACTGCTCCTCCCAACAGGAATGTGATCATGTTTGACCACGTTTCTAAATTGCCTTCTCTGGGCCCTGAAGCTTCTCCACAACAGCCACCCATCAGCAGCCAGTTTCAAGGGCAGTTTCACACCATGCATTTCATGTCAGTGTTTCAAGGTGCTGTTTCTTTGCCTAAGCCATACCATGGGGGAACTGAAGGGATAGAAAGGCCACAGTTCTTCACAGAAAGCCTCCAGAGAGCCATCGACCCTGGCACAGGCAGGCTGAAGCTGCGAGGCGGGTGCTATTGAGGGCTGGCCAGCTGGTTCTCTCATGGCACAGGAGCCATGGGGCCCATAGAGCCACTACCCACCACGCAAACATGCAATATCGGCTGCAAGCTCCTCACAGGAGGGGAGAAGCCACAAAGAAATGTGTATGTTGTCTCACACAACAAATATTTGTGTTTCAGAATGTTTAGGGTAAAACGTGGCCAAGCCGAATGAGAAACACTATTTATTTCATATGTGTTCCAGAAGCCTGAATGACTCCAAAATTTGGATGATGACTAAATACCAGTCAAAACAAAACAAAGCCCCAAATCGGCATGGAATCCACAGGCTGGATTGCTGTAAATACCACCACAGTGCAATGAAGTCCCTGACAGGTCTTACCACGGCCTCCAGGGCAGCTGAGACAGGACCCTTCATCCTGAGCAACAAACTGCTTAGGAACTCCAGCCCTAGGATAAATGTCTTTTATTGGGTTTGGTTTGGGTTTTATTTTGGCTGTGCAGGGGTTTGAACACAAGTGCTTTGGCAGCAGCTGTACTCTTCCTCATCTAGCAGAAACTACCAAGGTGTAACCTTGGTATCAAACAAGTTCAATGCCAACTACTTCTTCCATCTGTGCAGTAGAAGAGGGCTACCATGTCTCCTTCTAAGGAGGAGCCTTAAGACTTCTGAAGTCTAAGCACAGCACAACAAATCCATACTGGGGAGAAGAGCAGTTGCAATCTCATCCATTTAGAAAAACTTCAGTGACATCTTACGGTATATTGCAGTGACGGGTGACTAATGTTAGGCATTTCTCCACTGACATATAGCCAGTAGTAGCATCAGTGAAAGATCCCCATCACTAATATAAAAGCATTTTTATAAAGGTGAAGTGGGGAGAAGCAAGAAGGGCCATGAACATTGGGGAAAAAAAAAGGAAAAACAAAAGAAAATCGAGTTCTTCAAGCTATTCCCTGGCCATCATTAATAATGTATTTCCCAAATATTGCACTCTATATAAACTGTCATCAGTTTCCCCTGTGGTTCTCAGGAAGAGGTTCCAGAAATCAATACTCATCCCAGTTGTAAAAATTGGTTTTCTACAGTATTTTTCTTTTCTTAGCACTATCTTGCTCTTAGCACAAACACTCTAACACCTAAACTAGCGAAGATCTCCAATTTTATGGGGCGACACAATGGCGAGAGCATTTCTCGGTGAAATCCTGGATTAGGGTGGCAATGCTGTCTTTTGGAGCAACAGCAGCCCCCTGCTGCTGACACCCCTTCCTTCCCCACCTACACCCTACTGATAATGTGTGTGGGGGAAAAGCTACCCCAATCAGAAAAGTGAGAACAGAGTATTAAAGCTGACTGCTCTTGGCTGCCTACACCCGCCTGCAGCTATGTTACTAAAATAATAAAGAACCTAAGAACCATATGCTAATGATGAGCCAATTAACCAGGGCGAAAAGCTCCTCTGATGGCAGGCAGTGGCAGGGTTGCTGAAACAAGTGCAACACGCTTAGTCTGAGGAGTGTAGCAGGAAGTCTTATAACATTTGCTCACTGGCAAAGGCAAGAAAAGAGCCTGTCTGCTGTGCTCAGGATGAGCCGAGGAGCCAAGCAGACTCCCAGGATGACGGAGACCCTTACCTCAGTGGTTGAAAGCACGGTGTCCTCATCCAGGCTTAGCACTGCATCTGTCACTATGTTGTCGTAGGGTAGGAAGCGACTGCTCATAACCTGTGGGTATCCAAGGCAGGAAGGGGAGGAAAAAAAATCACTTGAAGGACTCATTTCCACAGGAAATACTCCATTTTATTCCTCATTCTTATTTCCTCTTGTCTAAGATACATCCCTTATCTCTGTCTGATGGAAAGGACCCTTCAGCTCAAGAGTGAAAGACTGTCATTTTCGTCACCCCAGCAGTCAGCCTACACCTTCTCCCTGAGAAGTAATTTCTGAACAGACTTCCCTCTTTGGAGCATGCTGCTTTCCTTCTGTGACGAACTGCAATGGTCTATACTGAGAATCAGATGTACCTACAGCTTCTTTAGGGAGGACATTTTCCCTGGTAACTAGGACTGTCCCTCTGCCCTCCTACAGGGTGCAAGGCTCAAAGATAATGAACACTGAGAAGGATTTGCAGCATTCATAAGGTTGCGCAGCCGGGAAGCCAAGCAGTCCAGGCTGCGTGTGAAGGACGCTGTGCTACCAGGGTGGTTCCCCTGTAAAGTGGTACAGCTCCCTCTCCATGTGTTGCTGTTGTATCCACAGGGAGCTGCTGCCAAATGGTGCAACATTCTCCATTATTAAAGGACAATACGCTAAAGAACATATGTATCAGTTCAGCTTCACCTGCTATGTTGGTAGTGTAACATTTTAAAAAGTCACATTCTTAAGTGATATAGCTATATATATAAAATCTATATGCCTATATGCAGAATAAGCTTTTAAAAAATATGGCAGGACAGTTCTCAAAGCAATAGGAAATAGATGGGAAAGTGGGATCAAAAAGATAACAGCAAGAAATAAGAATCCATATGGTTTCTTTAGCAGACTAATTAGCACCTTTTGAGAACTGATGAATAGTAACAAGGACACAACACTATTTGTTTCCTTCATTTGCTAGGAAAAATATCCTGGCTAGTTAATAGACTTCTTTTCCAATTTATTATGCCAAGAAAACACTCCAAAAATAGGCGCAGTATGAGGAAATCACCGTGTGGAAACAGGGACATGGAGAAGTTTTACACATCCCTCATAATGTCCATGGTCAGTTCTGCATCCCCTGCAACCTGTTTGGAAGCAAGTCCCTAAATCTACGTCCCGACTCAGAGACAGCCCTGTCTCTATAATCAGCAGGTACAAAGTGTCTGTCTGGAGAGCATCCCTTCATCGCTGTGATGGCCTCGGTCCGGGGAGGTGGCGGCTGTGAGGAAGAGGTGATCTGGCAGGGGTTGATGGTTTTGCTTTGCTTACACAAAGGCAAAGCAGAGCAAGCAGCTGGCAGGAGACCAGCGTTCTCACCCCAGCTCTTTTACAGAATGTGTAAAATTGTCAAATAGTGAAACAGTTGGGGTGACCCATACATTATTTTTTTTTTGCAGTTGAAGCTTCCTTTTGTAAAACAGGTGTGATAATATATCTAAAATTTCATGAGGAAGGGTGAAGGTTAGGTAAAGGCAGACCTCTGTGATTACCTGCATAGTGTAACTGTGCCTGCCAGTATGCTTCAGTTAAGACTGAAGATGAAAAGCAGTTCCTTTGTGCAACCTTTGAATTGCACTGCTCTGGCTCTGCAGGCTTTGTCCAAACAAACAGCTTTTCCACACAAGAAGCCATTTGGCATACGTTGGGGTATTAGCGGGAAGAGACTGTCCACTATAAACACACCTTTGTGTACTCAGGAGACTCATTTGTAATCTAAACAGTGCCTGGGCCAATTTCTACAAATACTCTAGAGCTGGTTGGAGATTTTCTCCTCTATCTCACCTCTGCAAATTTTCCAAAAAGAAAGAAAAAAAACCCCACAACGTTCAAAAGACTCAGAAATCACTACAGCCTTTCTTGGCCCTGCAGCAACCCTCCTGACACTGTTGACACGACTCGCTAAGGCAAGAGCCATTAGCTGCCAGCCTCGCAGGGCTCTTGTTTTTCCCTTGTTAAAGAGACCGGGGGAAAAGACCAAAGACAGGACTATAAATTCAAAACATGACTGTATAGCCAAAGCAACTAAAAGTTCCCTTTGCAAACACAGAGCTCAAGAGCCAGCTGACAGAGACTGCAGGGAGGACCAGCCCAAATCTGTCTCAGTCAGAAGCAAGTCTAGAAGCAAGAAGTCTTGCTTCTCTCAGGCCCGCATTTGTAAAGGAATCATCTACTTCAGTGTGGATTTAAAAAAAAAAAAAAGCTCCTTTTCTCATCTGGGTCGTGTCTGTTTTGACTTTGTGGAAGTGCGAAGCAACAAGTGTGTTGCACAGCAAGAGATGACACAGTGGTTTTGTTCTCACACAAGTGTCCCTTGTCCCTTCCTTTTTCTGGTGGTGGGATCCCATCACTGGCAGCAGTGCCCTACAAGGCCATGAGAAAAGGTACTTTTCAAAGGCATGTTAACACCATTCCTTCTCATCTTTTCCTCTGCTTCTGAGTCTACTGCTGACCTCCAAGTCTTGCATCTGACTGCTCAGACTCAATTAATCCAGCTGCATCACTACTTTCATGCATGTGCAGAGAGACAGAAATCTCCAAAGATAGGGTCAACACTACCCACTCTTGGGGCTACATTTCAAAACTGGGTCCCACCTGTGAATTTCAGATTTATGGCATTAATTGCCACGCTGATGATTTCTGAGAGCACAGGGCCTCATTCATGAAACACGAATCTGTGACCAAGCTGGTACAAAGGGCCATGGAACAGAAAGGAGCTGTCACACTGTTGGGAACTACAAAGCTTTCACCAAAGCAGCTGGAAAAATAAATTCTAGTCCCACTGGAGAATATACGCGATCTTTTACGATGTTTCTTTCCACCTACCTTGCTCTCTCCTTCAATGACTATGACAGGCACAGAAGTGGCAGGCCAGCGGTGTTTGGCTGGGAGGGGTTTATCACAATTCCATAAAACAATAATCTGAAAGAGAACATTGGACCATGATCAGAGAGCTTAGTGGCAATGCAGTCCAAACCCAGAGAGACTCAGATCTCCAGACAGACATGTTAAATTCAAGTTAAAAATTTCAAAATCAACAACAATGATGCAAATCTGTATAAAAATAACACTTCCTACAGTAATTTCCCCCACCCCAACTATTTACAGTACACATCCTCTCAGGCAAACATAGGCTGGATAGGAATTCAGGAAGTCTCTGTCTCGGCCAGGTCATACGGATGTCACCGATTTACTTTGGCTCTCATTGAAGGCTAAACCACTTGTGACACTCCACTGCAAGAGGGTGCTCCTACTGAACTCCTCAGGGTTTCTTTTAGAGAAGCCCAAATCCTAGCACTGCTGAGACTAAGAGCCACAGCAGGAGGAAGGAAGATCACATAGGGGTTCTTGAGGCAAGGACATCCTTTAGCAGTGTGCAGCACATGCAATTCTGATCTTTGAAGTGCACTCATTATTTGGCCAGCCTCATGAAACAAAGGGCTTATTTACTGTCTATTCCACTCACACTATACTCAGAATTTTTGTTTCCCACGCATGCAGGTCACAGACAGCAGAAATCTCAGAGAAAAGAAACATCAGAATTGAAAGAGGGGTTTGAAACACGACTGAGAAGATCTGAAGTCAGTAGGCTCCTCACTCCTGGGATAGTGGTTTTGCCTTCGATGTGACTGACTACCACACAGCGCTGCTTACCTGTGCACAGTACTGGGACTTGGCTACAGCAACCAGGAGTTTCAGCACAGGCTGAGACTGGGAAACCAGGGGAGTTACTGCGTGGATAACGGCAGTGAATGTGGAAAGAGGCTTCAGACCTGAAGTGAAGAGATATGTGTTCAGTAAAGACAGAACTGTCCTGGTTAGTTCAGATTAAAGGACTCTGGAGATACAAAAAAAAAATTCTGCACTTAATGTGAACCTTGCCATGTTTTTTTAGGCCATCTCCTTTCGTCTCGGATACTAGGATACCAGATGCTTCAGAGGAGATCACACTTCCCTTTAACTCCCACACCCTCTGAAATCCCTGACTCCAACACAATTATTGCCTTTCCTTACTATTTCCACAGATGTCCACAATCTCTTTCTTTCATCAAGTTTGTCCCACAGATAATATCGACATCTAGCTTGTTCAACCAAATGTCTTTCGTGACACAGGTTCTGTTTTGCTGCCTGGCTCTGGATGCTTGATGTTTTCTACAGATTATCTCCACAACTTCCAAAAGCTTGTTCAGTTTCCTCAGTTCTATTACAGCCTCTGTCAGATTTTTGCTCTTTCTGGGTCCATCTCCATCCACGTGCCTCTTCAATTACCTCCTGAGCTGATAATTCTGCTTGCATCCTTGCCTTACATTCCGGTATTTTTGTCTCTCTACAATTTCCTTTTCTGCCTAAAATAACAGATCCTACTGGCGTCTACCCTTCATTACTGCTCCCAGTCTTATCTAAATTCATCTGTGTGGGGTCACAGTCATTTTTCATCAAAATTCCCACAGAAACCTTCTTCTCCCTCCTTAACACGGTAACTGTGAATTTTTAGCAGGTGAGCAGTACAGAGCCACACAAGTGGGATGGCACAGGCTGAGCCAAAAGTAGCAGGAGCCTGGGAAGCAGGATCACTCCAGCCTGCAGGCACATCCCCCTGCAGAACTCAGCGTTTAAGCTCCGCTTCAGGAAAGAGCCATGAACCTAAGCCCTGTTCATTCCTTCTAGTGGGATCCATACGAAAACACACAGCACGGAGAATAAATCCATACCAACTATGCACTCCAATAACAAGTGTCATGGGCAAATTACCACTTTTCCAATTTGCTAAGTATAAATAAACAAAGAAAGCAAAAAGCTATTCCTCTTATGTCCCCTCGGGCCATGAATGGGTCAGCAACTCAGGCACTAATTACTGGCAACTGAAAAGTATGAAGGGACATAGATTTTTTTTAAAACAGTCTTTGCAAGTAAGAAGCACATGATGCATGTTGATGAGCCAGAGACATTCCAGTCTACAGCGGGCAGGGGAGACTGAGACAGGATAAACGAAAGGCATCATTAACTAGAAATGAATGGTAAGTCACTTGGCACATACTGCTCAAAGATCAAATTCCAAATTTCCACTAGAGATTCCAAATACCACTAGATTATAGCAAGGATTCACTCACCGAGATTAGCATAGTAGTAAGGAAAATCTCCCAGATATGAGGAATACTGTGGCAGTACAAATAACCCTCCAGGATGTTTGTTCCATATTAAGCTGTTACGTGATATGTGCTTAAATATTCTGTCCTGAATAATCTGGAAAACAAGAGAGGCGATGATTTTTAAATAGGCTGTAATAGCCACTGATAGAAGCGTCAGAGACTCCAGCTGACTGGAATCATCACTCATTTTGCAAAAAGCTGAGGCACACAAATTGCTAGATATTCCTGCTTAATCTCTCTTAAAATGACACAGAACCTGCACATTTTGACACCACTTCAGCAGCTCAGGCTTTGTGCAATAGGTTTCAGAGCACCTCATTAGTCTCTCTGGACACGGGGACCTTGCAATTCATTGCATTTTGTACTTCAAGTCAAATATTTTGTCTATTAGAGTATCTTAGCAGTTGTAAGCCCGATTAGTTCATTGTCAGTTTCACTACCCAGAACTCACAGAAGATAATTATTTGAGGATGACATTACAAAGCTAGGTATTATTTTGAGATAATGAGAGCATTCAAAACCACAAAGACTTCCAGC
Organism: Limosa lapponica baueri; assembly: GCA_002844005.1. Classification (NCBI taxonomy): domain Eukaryota; kingdom Metazoa; phylum Chordata; class Aves; order Charadriiformes; family Scolopacidae; genus Limosa; species Limosa lapponica. Next base: position 4,421,078 of record KZ505636.1, read on the forward strand.
AAATCAGGCTGCACTAATTATTCATTTTTGCTTAATTATAAAGGGATATTAGCATTCGGATACATCACTGATTCCATGTCTCAGTTCTACAACAGTTCCTTCTTGGACAAAACAGAAAAAGATCTTTTGGCAATTACTGTCTGTCTCTGTACAGGGCCACAAACATAGATTCCTAGATTTTTAAGGTCAGAACAGATTGCTAGGTCATCTACTTTATCATCTGGAATACCACAAGCCACAAAAAAAAGATACTGTAAAAGGGCTGTACAATTAATGTATATTTATAAAACTAATTACAGTTACTTCAGCTCAACTGCCAGCATGCAAGAACCATCGTGCCTCTTACACCAATGGGAGCTTTTTCAAACTTGCTGCAAAGGCATAACAAGATTCTGGGGTGGGAAGCTACAACTGGACAAATTCAGCCTCCAAATAAGATGCAACTTTGTAAGCGCAATCTGCTGTTGGGCCACGCGTTCTTACAGATTTGCATCAGAGCATCGGAGGTTGGCGGGTCTGGAGATGGGACACTGCAAAAGGCTGGGGCATGGCGAAGAAAGAATTTTCCCCTAGGTCGGCTAAGCAGGATTGCCATGCCTTCTTCTGCAGCTCATCTTCTGGCATCTCCTACAGAGATTTCATGTAATTGGCAGTTTATGCATTGCACGGGGCTCAAGTGCCAAGAACACATTGGTTCTCCTGACCTAACGTCTCTGGCCTTAACATAGGCGTATCTGGGTGAAACTCTATGGCTCTGAAGTTGGACTAAATCTGATCCCTCATCTGGCCTTAGAATCTGGAACTAAAGAAGATATATACCCACAGCATAGGAAAACCAAAAGCAGGCCAAAAGACCCAACACAGGCTGAACAAAAGCAGCTGCTGGAGTCTAAACAAGCTAAAAATTCTGTAAGCAGCTGAGTTCAGGGACATTTGGTCAATACAGAACATGAATAAGTGTTGCCACATGCAGTGGTTTTCCTCAAATTTTTGATTGCCATGAAAAAAATCCATTAAAACATCAGTTACATCCTGCTATACAATCCACTGCTGGTGGCAATATACATACTGCTAAACTGGGGCAAATGTTAGTTGTTTGCATGCTTGTCTTACTTTTGCCTACAGCCAATTACCATAGCTAATATGCAGTAATTCACTCACATGCCTAAGTTAATTTAACTTTTATTTTGGTCTCAGAATAACAGACTTAGGACTGTATTTCCATCGCTGACAAGAGCGTATCTGAATATTTCTGTTTGGAAAGTTAGGTGTATCAGTTGTCAGATCTCCTGCATGGCAGTGGGGAGAGGGAAAAAAAAAGACAATGACTGCTGTTTCTCCATCTGCAAGTTATGCCACTAAACAAAGACAGAACCTAGAAAGTACGTATTTTCGAGTGTTTACCACAAAGCCTAAATATTACAGCTCCCTCCTCCTGCCTTCTCAGAACTGGGGCGCAATCAGATAAGGAGAAGTCTGCGAATTTACATGGTCAGGAGGTTTTCACAGACAGTGGAGTTTTCCATAGCGCCGGTAGCCAACAAGGCTGCAGGGGAAACACATGGCTCGCATTCAAGGCTGCCTCGGCGCACCCGCAGCGAGCGCAGCTCTAACGCGGGGCAGGTCCCTGGTGCCAGACAGCCCTCGGTGCAGGCAGGCACACGCACAGCTCACCGGCGCCGTCCCACACCAGGCTGGGGAGACGGCCTCGGCGATTCATCACAGTTAAAAAATGGAAGGTCAATTTATCACACTCTACGTAAGAAACCTAGCTGTCTGTCACGATAGAGGGGGGAAAAGACAACTTGGCAGAAAGAGAACAGAAAAGTATCGAAAAAGATAACATGGAGGGCCAATCAATTAAAACGCAGAACGTACAGTGTTGCACGTGTTGCAGAGACAGACAGCAGCTACATGGTCTCTCCAATGATGAGGCATGACAGCAAGTTTAATAAGAGAAGGAAGGGGTAAGGATCTCTGGCAAGATCTCCCTTTTCTTTTTGGAATTCATTAATAGTCAAATATTTTTGTCTCTCTCATCCTCACACTTCAAAAAGTTCACATGTTGCCTTAATCTTTGCTGCTTCTCAACATGCCCCGGCCAAATACCAAACTTTTCTTCTCTGTACTTTGTGCTGTCCCTCTTCCCTCTTCTACCCGAGTGGAGCACTGAGCACACCACACAGGGATTTAGGGATGGTTTGAGCATTGTTTTCAGAGAAGACCAAGCTGAAGAAGGGCAGAGAGACTGGAATGTGTGTCCAGATGCGATGCTGTTTGCAGCACGCTGCCAGCACTCCCACTCACCAGCCTACAGCAGACATGAACATCCTTTCCTAACCCACACCATGTCCGCAGCATTGGGTAGTTCCTCTGTGCCTGCAACGTAGGGTTGCTGGCCAGATGATTCAAACCTCTTATTTTTGGGCTATGAGCTGTTTGGTTGAGGCCACCAAATACTGCAAGAAGATTAAGGACCTTAAAATGTGACTTAATGTTTTCAGAGGTGTCCAGGATAAAGGGCAGAGGAGAGCTGTGATGTCCTTGCAGACATCTGAGTTGGTGAAGACTTTTTCTGTACCGATATCCTCACACATGGACATGTACCAGCAGTGCAGTCAGCAGGCAAGTGATTATTCTGATGATATCTAGCATCATCAGAACACTCTGACACAAGAGTGTTACAACAGAAGATGGATAACATCCACCAGAAAAAAATAATCCTGCCAGGAATTTACTTCCAGGCATCAGATTTTAAGAAGAGGATATACTGCTTGGAGATTTCAGACACCAAAAATCACTCTCAACTGTTTTATTCCTTTTCTAAGGGAAGTTAACGTAGGACTTTCTTGGGCAAGTTGAAATGTGAAACGAGTATCTGTTTGTAAGAACAGAATCCCTCTTAGCTGTCTCAAAAATTTCCGAGAGTCCTGAATAAAAAAATAAACAAAAAAAACCCTCAAACCAAAACCACCCTTGCAAACAAATGAAAAAACCCAGAACGTAACTTCCACACCAGGCATATATTACTCGGTTTCATTAAATTAAACCTTCCAGGAAGATTTTTGGGTTTGCTTTAGTTTTTCCCCTCCAAGCGGAAATGCTAGCTTGCTGGTTGCCCAGCTGCTTCAGCTTTATTATGGGTTTTGCTGTCCCCTGGGCACCTGAGGCCACATGGGCCAACGTGTCCCAGGGCAGAGCTAAAGACACATCTGTGAGTGCTGGAGCTTGATGCGATGGACACCAAGGCCGGGGGGGCTGCAGGTTACGTCCCCTCAAGACCAGCCCTAGCACAGGCAGGAGAGGGGCTGGGGGAGAGTCACGCAGTCTTCTCCTTTTAGCAAACCCTAACGATAACAGGGTGCGTGCAGGGAAGGGGCAGCTGACACAGGAGGCACCCTGGTTGTCTCTAAGGGTACTTCTGTAAGGGTAAATCAGACTGCGAGCATTGCCATGTGGTCTTCCAGCTTTCTTAGTCCAATCCTGGTGTGGGCTGTGCTAATTACCACTGCCTCATCAGTGCTTATGGGGAGTCTGAGGATGCAGAGCAGTTCCCAACAGACAGCACAGATGAAGACGTGCTCTTCTGGGGGGAGGAGAGGGTTGTGAGCACAGCTATGCCAGGGGCTCCGAAAATGTTCCCTGGCTGGTCTTCCTCACTGGCGCAGAAAAACCTAAGGGGCTGTCTTGCAGCAGCTGGAGGTAGATCAGCCACGGGCAACCCGGGCTGCGGGCAGCAGCACTCATTGGCAGTTTTCAGGGGAAAGAAGGCACAGCGGGAAACGTGGGACTTTACAACTGTTCACAAAGACGGATGCAATTGCAGAAGCATTAGCATAAGACGAATGCATTTGCACCTACAAAGCGAGCCACTTTCAGTGGTAAAAGTGTGTCAAAAATTTATGTGCAAAATTGCAAAACAATTAGAAGAGAAACCTGCTTTTGAAATTGTAGCCTGGGCCCTACTTCTAAAGAGCCTTTCATCTCTCCTCCGTCTCTGAATTCAGAAAGCATTCTCTCCACATTTGAGATCATCTGTCTCCCTGTTTAATAGTAGTCTAATTATGATTATTTATTAATATTTTACAAGGATGATCAGGCCTTTCCCTTACCCTGTGGGTGAAGATAAGACACAGTGATTTACAAACCACCCGTTTTCCTTCAGCCAGACCAACAGCCCCATCACAAAGCATCAAAATGTTAAGGAATGGTCAAGGAAGAGCTTTACAGTAACATTTTTTCCAAAATGAATTCCAGAAAGGTTTCTTAAAGAAACACATTCACTACCAATGACAAGGATAGCGATTCATAAGCCATAAAGCCTTGCAAAAGTAAGATCACACATGACAATTTTTCCATGTGTCAGGTAGCTCCCATTTTTCACCGTGCTAGTTCTCTAATGCGGATTCCGATAATGAAGAAAGTATTTCCTTCGGGAAGAAAACTTATCAAGATGCCGAGCTTTCTTCCCAGTGACCAATTACGTGTCACGAAAACCAAGGTCCAACACGGGCTCAGGACAGGAGCAGCAGGACAGGTAGGGGTACCTTGCTGCTCAGCAAGGTCCCAGACAATTTTTACTCACCTCTAGTGTAGTCAATACAATCTTCTCAACTGAAGAAAAATAAGCCTCCCACAAGAACTGTGTCTGCTGTCTAAGTGCTAGGATTTTATCCTGATGGATAGACCTGATTGTAGAAGGAATCTGTAATACAAGATGTAATATAGTCAGAAGCTTCAGAAAACAACACAATCTCATCAAATTAATATGCTGCTGACAAGCCCTCTCCTCTATTAGCAAGCTGCACAGCTTCAGCGCTCCTGTCCGACAGAGATGCGTGTGTCAACAGTTAAAGCCTTGATGTAAAATGAATGAGACACAACCCTTTATAACCTTTGGTACTGAATATATGAATCTTTTTAATCTGCTTTCTTTTAGTTTTTGGTTGCTTCATGGTAACAAAAGCTCCCCCTCCCCAGCGCTGTGCCATGGAACAGTAAGGGGCTCCTCCATACACCCCTCACGCACAAAGCTTTTCACAGACTAGTACTTTAACAAACTGGTATCTGCAGATCTTGAGAGTCCAACAATAATCCAACTCTTAAAGTATATTAAAGGGATCTGGAATTGCATTTACTGCAGCATGGCAACACTAAGTGCCCTAAGGAAAACACAGCAACATCTTAAGTAAGACTCCACTTTTTGGGAGCCTGTGGATCAAATGGCATTTTACTAATTACTGTGGGTGGAAAGAATAATGACTCTCACAACACCTGTTATTCACAAGGGAAAACACTGCTTCTTTTTTCCTCTTTCCATTAAATCAACCCATAAATTCTGGTGTAAGTTGCCTTACAAATTAATCCCAAATTGTCTTGTTGCAATGCTCTGCCATTAAAAAACGTAACTGCTCACTGGATCAGAAGGGGATGACTTCACTTCTACATCCTTCCCCATCCCCACACCCCTCTTGCACACTGGAGGGAAACTAATGTACATACATGTCATTGCTTAACTTCTTAGGACCTTGACCAAGGCCTGAAGTGCATCACTTGGACGATGCAAACTGACATAACTGCAATTTGCTTCAATTACAAGGGCTACTCACAGCACCAGAAAGGTACCTAGGATACTTTGCTGACTTGTGTTCATTTTTTCTAGGAATGAAGAGTTGTGCTTTTGCACCTACTTTCTATGTGATTTCAGATTAGGCCACCTCATTCTCAGACACTCATTTCTCATAAATCTTTTACCTAAGTCACTAGTTGTAAAAGTGCATTCCTGGGCTGTGTGTTGCTTTTTGCACATCCCAGCTTGTTCTGAAGTTTACCTGCACTCCTGCACATCCCACCCCTTCCTGACCAGAACACACTTTGCTTATTCCTAGAATTTTCTGAGAGGTGGCAGTGATCATTATTTGCTTTCACGTGCTCCTGAATCAAATGATTTCACACGAAACATTTTCTTGAAAAAAATATTGAGATTTTAAGAATTTATATGTAAAAAATTTCCCCTAAGAATCAGTAAATTCTTTACAGCCTAGGTTGCATCCAGGTCTGGGGACTGCATCCAAAAGGACCATGGCTCCACGGGGTGCAGTGTCAGATGCGTCAGTCTTTACTCTCCAAGACCTTCATCTCTTACACTTTCATCTTAGAGACACTGCTAACTATAATACTACAATAAAATATAATAACTATAATAAAAATGATTTGAGCTTATGAGAGAGTTAGCACTACAGCTAACAAACAGTGGAACTGAAGAAAATGGCCAGACTGTTGAAGATGGTACTTTATGTTCCTTCACTATAGGCCCTTTAAGTAAAATATTCCTTGCAAAACTAGTATGAAAGACACAAGTTAAGAACATGTATTGGTGCATGTTTTTCTAACTGATCATGTCACTATTCATGATGTGATGCAGTAAATAACTGCATTAAATTTCATCTTTTGGGGTGAATATTCTTTGTTTTCATTACTTTTCCAGTAAGTTCCAATAAGCAGAGGGAGAATAAACATTACCTTTACTGGCTTTATGCGGATGTGTCTTAATCACACCTGGGATCATTATCAACAGCAAGCATATGATCAAAGTCACTTCACTGTGGTGATATGGCATTTTTTCTATAAGCTTAAACATTTCATTGCATTATGTGCATCCTTGTGTATGTCTGTGTGTGAGCAAGAAATAAAATCAATACTCATTCCCAACTATGTCCTTTGAAAGGGGAGGCTGCTCTGGCTGTGAAGGTTACTCCAAAAAGTTATGATTTTACAGACCACACCATGCTCGTGGGTGCCTGCAAACAGTGCCAAGGTTAAAAAAAAGCCTTGGCTCCATCACAACAGCTGGAAAGAAAAATCAGAGCTCCCATTTTAACTGCATTTGCCTATTAGTTATTAATCTACTTGTCCAGAAAGACAGGTGGGGAAAATGATGTATTAATACTAATCTGGCAGGATTACACTGGAATTATTAGAACGGGATGACGTCTTAATAAAAGGTCATTTCAGTAATAAGTAGGGGGAAGGGAAAAACGATCCTGCACAAATAAATGCAGAAAGGCTGGATTAAGCTCTCCCAGTGCTATGATGAGGAGAATATGCAAATAAAAACATCCGAGCTGCTCTCAAACAGGAAATGAAAAACTGTAACATAACAAAAACATTTCCCAGAGCAGACATTCAGGCCCCCTGCCAGCTCTTTAAAAACACTGTTAATAACGGTGCAGTAGCTGTTCAGTTTGGAAGCAGCTGTGAAGAGAACGAATGGCGTGTTACCGGAAAGCATGAAGATCAGCAAATTATTATTATTTAAAGACAGAAATAATTTTGCTCAGAAAAACGTGCTGTCCGCAGAAGCAAAAATCAAACAGCCCTTTTATATTTGCAGCTTGTAACACATTAAGGAGAATAGGCAGCACTTCACAAGGCTTGCTAGGCCAGCTCTTCACAAATATTTACTTCTTCAGACGAGTAAATAGGCATCTAACAAGATGTTCAAAGGTACTTCATTTTTGGGGTGCCAAGACACCTGTACCTTTGAAGGCTTCTGTTCATGGATGACAATTGCTTGCCACTTCGGAAATGAGTTAAATTCAGCCATGAAAAACCCCTCTTATAAGCTACTTAGTGGCTATTCCAGATCTTGGGGATCTCAGCTTCATGCTGGGTGATGGCACTTCATCAAACGCTACTTTGGGGAAACCATTTTTCAAGATCTTTTTCTAACGTCAACTTCTTCACATACTTTACAGAATGTATTTAGACAATAAAACCAACTAGAGAAACAGAAAAAAAATAATGTAGTGAATTTAAAACCAAAGTAGATGCTGAAGGCAGCAGGGAATTTCTAACTTCTCAGCCCGCTTTTGTTCCACCATCTCAAGGTGATTAACAAAAAGTGTCATGAACACTGCTTCAGAAGGCAATGTTACATGGTCCAGACATCAGAAAAGGGACAGATTCTGCTTCCCACAAAACTGTTAGGTGGCAACTCCTGTCTGAGAAAATATCTGCTTCCCTGACGAGTCCCTTCAGTACCCACCAGCCAGACACATAGCACTGCTGGGAAGCCTGAGGACAAACTATTTTTGAAGGACGAAAGAAGAACTTGCCTTCAAACGTCTTCTCTCTCATCACAGCACCCGGTCCAGGACAGCCCTGCCTCAGAGGGGCATCCAGGTGCTCCACACCAGAAGAGATTTCATGCTTTCAGAAAAAATAAAAGAGCCTCTTGCATTTAAGATTGTGGCCTGGTGGCTGCAATGACCTTCAGGTCAAAAAATGAATGATGTCATATTAAATGAGTTCATAGCGGGTGTGACACAGACAATCCCTTCATGATAAAAATTCTTTTACAGCCCTGACCTTTTGGATTCATCTTGCCCGTCCATTTAGATGGCGGCAGCAATAATCAACTGATCTGCTGAAGGCCGTGGTCTTTTTCTTACCTGTAATAACAATCTCTCATCGCCTATGACGGCAGCTTGGTTCCAATCAATCACTTCCGAGAAGGGCAACTCCCACCCGTTGCTGAGCATAACCGGGACGCAGGCAGCCTGCACGCAGACAGAGAGATCGCCGTCGTTAGCGGGTACCCCATGATCAGGGCCAGCTCTGAGGTTTGCACCCAGCACCGGGACCCTTGTTTTCTCCACAAGCTCAGAGGGAGAGGCAACGTGGCAAAGAACCCCAGAAGCCAGAGGCAGCCCAAAGTTTCTGGTTTTCCATTTTGTGCATACTCCTGTTCACTGCAAGGTGGGGTTCGCACGGAGAGTGGCATCTGAAACCTGGTGCTTATGCTGCCAGGCGAGGGCAGAACTGTTGAAATGCTGTAGATGTAACACCATTTAATACAAAATGATGGCCTCCCTCGCTGCTTTGTGAACCATTCAGCAGGGCACTAAGTCCCGCAATTTTTATAACACGTTGCACGACAACTCTACAGAAAATGTGTATCACGTTTAATTCCAGAGCACTTTTTCCACAGAGGAGTGAACTCCCTATCCTGATAGGGATATCCTGATAGTTTTGCTATCAACTCTCAAACAGAGGTAACTGCACAAACACAACAACTCATCTGTCATCACCCATCTACAAAAATAAGAATTGCTTTCTGTCTTAAAACAAACAAAAAGCATACACATTTAGTATCTATTTTGCACCAGTGTGACCTGTCTAAATTATTTAATCTTTTGTGAGCTGTGCAAGTTCCTCTGCACAGGCAGCAAGTTTGTGAATATTCAGTAAATAGGGAAGTATTTCTGTAAATAAACGATCCCCACTACGTTCTGGTCACCTGGATCACAGCGTAAGATCCAAACCAAGAGCCTCCTGATGCGATGCAAGAACCTGTTACTGGAGGATCTGCATCAAGCCTGTGCTCTGGTTCAGTTTCACTTGGATCAAGCTAAGCTTAAGAGCTCTGAATTTGGTCCCGACTGGGGTGAGTCCCTCCAGTACTTCCCAAAAGATGGTGTAAAGGGGAACCTTTCAGACTGCTGCACCTTCCTTGGTAACATGTATTACACACAGGATCTTGGACCGGTCAAGTCTCTGCATGACAGCGGTGCTTATAATGTGTGAAGAACTGTGATCTTCTGTAAAGAAATGGCATTAGTGCATGAAAAAAGCCAAGCAGAAAACACTTAGCAATGTGTTTTCATGTTTAAAACATTCCACTAATGTGGATTACATCTTTCAACATGCCCTGGAGCCAGACAGAATTTGGGAATTCATCATAATCGGTGAATACTGCTGCTAGTCTGCTAGGAAAATCCTCAATGCCTGCGTTTTATCACCATCGACCTGGAGCCTCCAAGTTCCGTAGAGTGAGGTACGCTCCCTGCTTTCTTCTCCTGAGACAAGGCATCTGACAGAAGCTGCGTGACTTATGGCTCAGATGAGAGAAGAGCTGAGCAGTGCTCTTCAGGAGGATCTGAAGTGACTCGTCATCCCAAATAAGCCAGTCCCACTTCTTCCTCCAAAGTGGCTGGAGAGGGAACAGCACTTTGCAGGCTACTAATGTTCTCCTGACAGACATGACACAGGATCTCCTGGGGACCTTCTGGAGAAGCAGCAGAATGCCAGAAGAGTACCCCGTAGCTTCTAAAATCCCATTATACACCTACACTTCGGTACTTGAATCCTGCTCTGCACTGCAGTAAACAATGCTCTTTAATACTGGCTGGGACATTTTGTAGCTGATGAAGAAAAGTGACGTGATGCTATTCATTAACAGCTTTACTGCCAATGCTGGGACACTTCCCAAATGGCAGAAGGACACCCAGAGGCAGGAACCCGTAAGGTGTCCTCATTTGCCATCTCAATGACACCAAGAGCCGCTTCCGCCTCCCCTTTTCTCCACTCCAGCTCCCATGGAAATCCAGATGCCAGTCCCTGCAGCATCTCCCAAGATCCTCTGTACGGCTGACTGAAGATCCAGGACCCCAGGCCTGAGTTGATACTTGCCAAAAAAAAGGTCATAGCAGCTACGGCCGGAGTAGGTCAGTGTCGGGCTTGGTCACTGAGCTGCCAAACCTTGCTGCCACAGTGACTCTGGAGCCCTTCGCATTACCCTCTGCTGCTGGCCAACAGCAAAACAGGGAGACCATTAACCAAAAGGTTTTTAAAAGGTGAAGGGGATTCGGGTGCTGCCCCAGACAACACTGTGAGCTCCCTGAGATCAGACTATATCCACCTTCATGTGAAGCTTCTATCTGGGGCATTACAACCTCTGGGCCACCTTCTGCAGGTTCAGCAAACACCGTCTCAGGATAGGCAATGCATAAGCAGGTTTGTTTTGACCAAGTGAAAACAAAAAGCTGTTTTTACTGCCCTGGGGCTTCCTCATAGAGGGCAGCGTCTCCCACAGGAAGTCTCACAGCTTGACAAAATACAGCTCTAAACCGGTCCAACCTCTCAGCCCCACCACATCCAGGGAAACCCTAACGCTATTCAACCTTCAGATGAGCTCAGTGCTCAGCCCCTCCTGGGAAGAAGCTGCCAATTGCTCCAGAAGTATGAACAGAGGCTTTCGCAAAGTGGATTACTGTCCACTAGGGAAATGAAACACATTCCCCTCCTCCCCACCTCCTTGCCATTGCACGCTGAATGGCAGCCAGTCCAGCCGATGCTTTAAACTGCAGCTCTTACCTGCAAGGCTTCCAGAAACCTGAAAGAGCCGAGCCTGCGCCCGCGGGGAACCAGACAGAAAGTGGCATTGTGCAGCATTTCACGGTAATCATACCTAACAAGAACAGGGGAGAAAAGAGAAAATTCAATTAGCGGCGAGTCCTAGAGTAACTGGGCGTGAAAATGCAAACAGCTGTTGAGACACATCTGGATAAAATCATCTCCGACCAAGACCGCTCACCACCAGGTTAACTAGCTCCCTCCGTGCACGCGTGTGTGTCAGCCATCTCCCCGCTCCTTTTTGTTCATCCCCAAGGAGTAACCACCACGGGAGAGAGCGGTAATGGAACTGAGAACGAAGGAAGTAATTTTGTCTATTGAAATAATCAGCCATTTCTATATAAACAGGCGTGTGTGAGTTCTAACATAGACTTAGGTTAAATATTTTTATACCCCAAGCGTTGTTGCGGTACTTCTGTGACCCTGATTTCTTTCCAGATTTAGTCAAGGCCATGCACAACTGTGTTCACTTCTGCGCAAGAGGTTTGTACAAAGCAAAAAATATTCAAACTACACCAAAGAAATCTTCCCTTACCAAGCAGGCACTAAAAAAGGGACGGGGACGGGGGAGTTACAGTGACTCACTTGGTGGTTACTGGCAAGTGTGGTGAGAGGGATAAACTGCCGAATTTTGGCAATTAACCACACAGCCGCAACAACCCCTGCTCCTCCAAATTAAAACTTCTAAGTGCTTATAGACACTCCTGGGTTGGTTTTTTTTTCTGATTCAATCAATCACCTCCAAACCATTTACCAAAACCACACATCAAATCCTAACAATTTCCAGCCTGTCATTAGCTAATTGTACTTCTGGCAAACCCACGGAACTGCAAATGGCACCGACGTCATCTGAGACAAAAGGACCCAGATTGAACGCCCCCCGTTCTCCAGAGTGTCCCGGCCCCTGCTGACAGATGTGATTTGGACAGTAACTTGTGGCACTGAAATTTTTTAACACTAATAATCTAATTTAACCATAGCCTGCAGGCAAGTTTTTTTTGCATGCATGTATATGTGTATGTATATACATATGTATATGATTGTATTTTATATATAAGAAAGCCAGGATCTACGTTTGTATTCTCACCCAGGCCAGACAGATGGGAGTAAGCCAATTTTCAATTATAAGCTCTGTCTTTAGGAAGAGACATCTTGCAAAGGCCCATTTGCTTAAACAAGCGTGTATAGCTAATTTGCACAAGAAAAGGTCACTGTGAATGGATTAAGATTATCTCCACTGAGAGTAAAATAAAAACTCTCGTTGCATTAATTAAAACTACAAAACAGACTTTAAAGTACTTTTTTTTTTTTTTTAATCGTAACTCAACTTTGGTTAAAATACATATATACATATTCCACCCAAGTGACAGCAATTTCTTTTTCTCCATGTGGGAGATTGATTGGCAGCCATGTCCCAGCTCACTAGCCAGCAGTGACACAGCACACGGGGGAAAATATTAGGAAACCAGAATACCAAAAAAGTAAAAAAAGTTGCCATTTTTAAGCATTCCTTTTTCACATACCGAGGTCTGAGGCACAACGCTTTCACTGCATAGTGTATGACAGAAAATGTTAATAAATACCAGAAATAGAACACCCCGTAGGGCTAGAATACGCCAGTCAGAAGTCCCCCATCATTAGCTAGCTAAAAATGTAAAAATCCTGTCAATACCCCCGAATGCAACAATATCCACAAAACGTCGATGGCAGAACAAGAGCACAAAGGAAAGCAGAGAACGAGGCCAGTGCAAGTGAGTGCTCCATACACCAGTGGTGTCTTATACTGGGCACCTTCTCTTTTATATCTAATTTGCTGATGTTAGGATAGATTTTCAAAGAAAAAAAGATTTTGTTGACGATTTCCCACCTGAAAACCAGTTAGTGTCTTGCTCCCATTTGTGCGTTTTAAAGCCTAACGCGTGATTTATTGCTGAGCTCTGGAATAGCACGGTTCATGGTCATCAAGCAATTTATCTACATCATGTGTACAGAGAGAGCCTCATCCTAACCTTGATCTATGGGCACAAAATTTCCATTCACTTCAGGCAGAACCCGCAAACACAACGGGAGAAGACCCAGAGTAAAACAATACCCATCGAGAGCTGCTGCAGAGAATGAATTGCACCAGAGATTCTTCCCACGAACAAATTCCTCTGCAATTTCAACCTAAATCTTTTAAGGTGACTCAACGCGATCTTTGAGCGCCGTGCTAGCGGACTGGTTTCCAGTTTAATTCCCAGTTTCCCTCGGCGACCATCATGCGTCTATTTGAAATCCTTAAACACGAGGTGCTAATTTTAATTTCTACTAGTTTGTGGGTAGGATGCAAAGCAAGAGGAGTACCCTGCCTTCACTGAAAGACAGGAGATAGCCCAGTATGTTTAAATACAAATTTGAAAACTCCTTTCACACAACACATGTAGCCAGCCACAAATACATAAACATCGCTGTCGAGCTGCAAGCATGGCTTTGTAATTTGAAGCATCGCTTGCGGAGGAAATCGTTTACATGAAACAAATAGTACTTCAGAGTGGAGTCTGCAGCAGAGACGGTTGTATGTTTTTCTGACTGCCAGCCAGCATTCGGAGGAGACCTCGGCCACAAAACCATCACCTGGTGAATGAAGCTCCAGCCCACAGTCCATGGTGGGGAGAAGACGCATGCACAGAAGGTGTCAGGGCAACCCTCAGTTCCAGACTCCTTCCCAGTTAGCCCTGTAGGAACCAGATTTGAGCTTTGCCAGTGTTTTGCCAGGGAGGGAAAATTGCTTATGTATGATTGGCGTTACTTTCCACACAGGAAGCATACCTGTCTCACCCGAAAGCATCTCTGCACTTCCCCTAGCTCTGACCTGAAATGCTTTCATTTAAGTCAGTGAGATAATCTCTGTGATTAAAGGTAATAAGTTAAATTTAAGTTATGAGTTAAATCTCTGCTGGACTTGAAATTTCTCCTTTACATTCTCTCCTTCAGGAAAGAAATGGGAGCTGGCCCAGACACCCAGGAACACCCTCTCAGCTACAGCAGGACACGTGTACATTAAGTATTGATCTGGCATCTATTGCAAACACCAGTATCGCATCAACAGCAGGCTTGATTTCCCCACCATCCTCACCGACTAATCTCAACAAGACCTCGGGGAAGCAAGGAAGTATTATAACCCTGCTTGCAACTGGCGGAGGGGCCTTAAGTTACAGAGAAAATAGTCAAGTGTTTAGAAGAGGTTGTCCCAGAGCCTGCTCTTCTTCTTCTCCCCTGGCAATGGGGGGCTATATCTGTTTTCAGAACTATTTATTTCCATTAGCCAGTACTGTTGGAGTGCGGCAGGGAGATTTGTTACGGTCCTGCAGCTTGCATCGCTGTGGTTTCTGCAAACCCGGATTGCCAGCTCATGGGGACGGCTCTGCATTGCCTGGCTGTCCTGACACTCTGGTTTTACCCGGCTGTGGAGGTTTTCCAGGCTCCAATTCAGGCAGCCGAGGCATCCCATGTCACAACCGAGCTGTGATCGGAACAGCGGCGGTGCTGCTGTCCCCCTGGCACCGGGGGGCACGGCACGGCCGGGCACTTCTTCCTTACTTCTGCTGCTTCAGTCACCCTCCTTCTGGCACTTTCCTTTCATTTACTATTCGTAGTTAATCTTCCCGAGTTTTTATTGTAGGAAAACTTTGAAAGGAGTCCTCTGCTTTGCTTGGAGGATGCTTATTTCCAGAAAGCTCCCTATTTTGGTGTTTGAAGACTGCTGTGAGGGGAGGCACACGTTTCTCGCTCATATCCCTGTGTTCCTTCATTCTGCACGCTTGCATGGAGGTAACATTTTACTGCCAATTTTAGGGTCGGCTTGGCCTGGGCCTCAGCTGCATCATTCAAACATGTTAAAATCCAAAATCCATATGCCTTTAAAATGACAGTCGGAGCTTTAAAACTAAAATAGCTACAGATTTAACCCAAAGCTGGCATCCCTCTGTAAGGATGAGCAGTGTGTTTTATTAACTTTCAGGCTTCCTTCTGTAATGATGAAGTGCACCTTGTTCACAGCTAATACCTTTTTAGGCAGCATAAACAAATAGCTCTATTTGTAATCAATTCTAATTTATTCACACTTTAATTGAAATATCCCCTCCCTGCTACCACCCATAGCTGGGAAAACATGTTCGGCCCCATCTATCACGCAGGTGTAAACACTGCAACGCCGTGTGGGCAATTATCCGAAGGAGAAATGCTGCTCAGCCAAATGCTCTTACCATTTTAACTTCTTGATCCAACACATTGCTTCTGCTTTTCCCCACCCCCCTTTTTTTTTTTCCTTCTGATGTGCCGACCTTGTCAGTCAGCACGTGGATTAGAGGGCTGCTTGGGATTCCTGGTTCACCACTATCCCAAGGAGCCCGGGCAGGCGGCAGAGACTCTGCAGTGACTAATCAGCCATGCCATACATTCCTTCTTACAGCTTAAGCATTTCCCCATGTCACTACACTTAAGAGATTATAAACTAGCCTGGGAAACATTTTCACTACCCATTTTAATATAAACTACTTTTTTTCCAGAGCCACATCATCATCACCATTGATTGAAGTGAGGTCTAAAAGGTCGCCAGGCTCTTCAGACCAGCAGATACATCCAGCTACCCAAGATTTAATGACTATCATACTTTATCCAGCTATATGTCTGTCACCTGTCACATAGGAATCACAAAGCAGTGTATGTATTTTCTTATCTAATCCTCTGAACACTGATATGGGATACCATCACCGTTCCCATTTCACAGATGGAAAACCTGAGATACAGATGACTGGTGGCTTCTCCAGCAGCTAGGCAGACCTTGGGAATGCTAACCCCAGCGTCCTCAACTGCCTCCGTCCTCTCCGGTGATACAGTCCTCACTGAAAGCCAGCCATGTGTTATGGGTATCAACATTCAGATGGCCATGCAGGAGCAGAACCCGAAACAAATACGATGGATTTAACCCAGCAGTACATATTTTAACAGTGCCACACATAATCCATCTTCTGGAAGGTGCTGGAGCTCATCTTTGGCAGGGAGTATCAGCACATACCGCCATAGATGTCAGATGGGACTTGAGCTGGTTTTTCCTTTCCCAAGCCAAAAACTATGCTATGGCACTTAACCAACTATGTCCAGGGCTCCCTCCCTGAATCTGCAAGCCCACAAATGCAGGCTGCATCTTCCAAAAGTCCCTGGATCAGTTCAAATGCTACAACAAAGACAGATATTAAACTCCTACAATGCAAAGCTAAACGGCGGCGTGTTTCCCAGTTTTCCAGTATATCAAGTTTCAGCCATTAACCAATCGGCCAGTTTTCCGTGTGTGAACGCTTAATACAGGTGGCTCTGAACTACTGGCTGGAGAGCCTGAAAAGAAACCCACTCCGTCACACAGAGCATCTCGTTGCTTGGTTTCCATTAAGGTATGTTGGCTTTTAAATAAACTGTCAAGTAAAACTTGGCATTGAAAAAACCAAGTGAGTAACTGTCTTTGTGGAAAAGCTGAGAGCTCAGCTGCGTGTCAGATAGAAAGCTGCCCAAGACGGAGCTCGAAAGGCTAAGCCATCCTGCTTGGAAAGGTGCCGTCGCCACAAACCGCTTGCTGTGGGATTTACGGCAGCGCAAGGCTTTGTGGTGATCTTAATGTCGGTGAACGGGCTACTGGCTGGCAGTTCATCTCCCTCTCCGCAAGCTCTGGGTCTGGAATTAGAAAGTTTGGAGGTGCAAAAACATAATTGGAAAACTTTTTTTTTTCCCCTGCTTAAAGGGCTAATTGATTTCACAGGTGTTTAATTATCATTTGCTGTGAGATAATACCTTGTAGTGCCATAAAAAATGGATTTAATTTTCAAGTGCTTGCAAAACCATTGCCAAAGCCAAGTTAGAGCTAAAGCTAGATAATTATTCTATAAATCAAACACACTGCCTCCTTTCTTTGAAATTTTTAATACTTGGCTATAATGATATCTGACGACCTTGAAACTAACATAAAAAGGATTTTCTTGCCAAGTGCTGAAAGGCAGCCATTGGAGTATTTCTTTCAGCCTGGTTTATTGCCGCTGCTGCCACCATGCTGCCCAGGCTGCAGGACACCAAGGGATGCTGCGGTGTAAGTGCAGCATCAGCGGGCACAAACAGCGGTCTCAGCACCCAGGTAATGGCCTGTATGGGTATGAGCATGAGCTCCATCTGAAAATGCAGATAAATTAATGAAAACCCTGCATGATGCTTCTAGGCCTGGCAATGGAAATGAATCTCTGCAAACATTCAGCAACTAATGTCAAAGTACAACTGTTCTCTCCTCTACATGCCAGCACCTTCTTTTACTTCAGAAGGTTGGATTAACAAAGAAAACCAGGAAAGTAGAGTTTTCACTTTAACGTACTGCTAAAGGAACCTTGTTACATTTAAGATGGACAGTAACCATTGAAATTTAAAACATCTTTAAAGTATTCAGCAACATCAGAGTTGGACTCAGTTCACTCCCATATTATGAACAGAAACATTGGATACACAAGCCATTAAAGTCAATGTACATTCTAACACATAAAAATGCTCCAATGATTTTTGTCTAAATATTTACACAGAAAGCCCTGTAAACCTATACGGTGCATGCAAAGCACGCTCAACATCTGGACTGCCAAATACTGTCCAACTGGCTCCCAGCGTGGCGGTTACACCACCTAGAACGAGCAGGCTTACACAGGAGCAAACGTGGTCTCACCAACATCCCGTGATGTTTAAAGATAACTGCTTATTTAACAAGTGTGCCAGAGAGGGCTGGTGGGTACCGTGTGGGAGGCAAACCTTGCCGAGGTGTCTCTCCAGGCAGCATTATGCCCCAGTTACCAGCAGCCTGCTAATAGCATCCTGTGGCGCTGCTTCTGAAACCAAACGCTGGCTCCTCGGCTCTGAACTCCTCCAGCAGCGCCGGTTCCACAGCAGCACCTCGCTGTGCCGGCAGCGAGAAGACTCACAACACGCCTGAGTCAGAAAAGTCCACGCGGAAGCAAACGCACCGCTCGCTTGGATCTTCCAAGGAATGCAAATGCAGCGCCACGTACTGTGAATTCAATGAGCTCTAGGTCGGTGGGAAAGCACTGAAGACGCCCATGTTGGCATGTGTGGATGCACACGCAGGAACACACGCAGCCACAGGGTAAGGTTTTATGTGGACCCACCTCCCCTGCCACCCCCTCTGAAGTGACATAAACGTATACGAATCCTCTTTGCCTGAAAAGTGCCCATCTGGGACTTATTGCCCATCAAGCTGCTGGACCCTTACAAGGTAAAGATAAGATCAACCTGTTAAGATGATCCAGTTCAGGCAGACTTTTTTCTAACAGGATTCTTCTAACAATAAATTATGCCAACACGTTGCATCATTATGGTACCTCTACCTTGCCATTTTCTGGAGATCACAAACTCCTTTTTGAATATTTTAATATAAAGAACCTCAGCCTGCCAGCAGGAGAACAAAGCAGTATCTCCATTTCATTGATGAGGAAACCGCCATGCAGCCTGAACTTGGGCTTCATCTACTCAGCCTTATTCCCCAGCACTATGCATAGAAAAATGCAAGAATAAGTTGAAAGTACTATTTAACTCTTGACAGTGTGATTTGGTGTTTCAAGAGAGAACTAACGTCCTGGGCTCCATCAAAAGAAGCATGGCCAGCAGGTCGAGGGAGGTGATTCTGCCTCTCTGCTCTGCTCTGGTGAGACCCCACCTGCAGTACTGCATCCAGCTCTGGAGCCCTCAGCACAGGAAAGACATGGACCTTTTGGAGTGGGTCCAGAGGAGGGCGACAAAAATAATCAGACGGATGGAGCACCTCTCCTGTGAAGAAAGGCTGAGAGAGATGGGGTTGTTCAGTCTGGAGAAAAAGCGGCTCTGGGAGACCTTACTGCAGTCTTTCAATATATAAGAAAGATGGAAAGGGACTGTTTACCAGGGCCTGTAGTGACAGGACAAGGGTAATGTTTTTAAACTAAGAGGGTAGATTTAGATAGGACATAAGGAAGAATTTTTTTACAGTGAGGGTGGTGAGACACTGGAACAGGTTGCCCAGAGAAGCTGTGGATGCCCCATCCCTGGAGGTGTTCAATGCCAGGCTGGATGGGGCTTTGAGCAACCTGGTCTAGTGGGAAGTGTCCCTGCCCATGGCAAGGGTTGGAACTAGATGATCTTCAAAGGTCCCTTCCAATCCAAACCATACTGTGATTCTATGATTCTAATTTTTAAAATTGGGGATATTATATTCTGTCCTTCACAGAACGACTTTGTTCAGACTTTAGCCTTCTCCTAGCAGTGAAGCAGTGTCAAACACTTGTCCTAAATAGCCCCGTCTGGTCCCATTAACTGACCTCACATGCTGTGACAATCCAGCTGTGAACATATTTGGGGTAATTTCCCACTATAAAGCTAGTTTTCTTATTGATTTATTCCCTAACTTTAAAAAAAAAAAAAAGAGCCCACTACTGGAATTTCAGTTATTAAAGCACCAGTTTGGATTAAAGACCCAAACAAAGAAAATCCATACTGCATTTTCTGAACAAAGAAACAAATTTTAGCTTATCTGCCACCCACTTTAATTTTGAGATTACAGGACATACCTGAAAGCCTCAGAGTGCAGAGAAATAAAAGACTTATTGTGAGATTTCTCACCTGTCAACACCTGCTGGCTCTGAAGCCGATGATTCCCTCCTGCCTGTTAGAAAAAAAAAGGCCTCCAAATTTTTCTTAATTATTTTTAAATAGCTCTTTATTGAAAACTTGAGGTTAAAAAATGCTGAAGAGGATCAGTTTTCTGGAGTTTCATGCTTCAGTATCTGGGGCTACTGAATGTTTTAACTAACCTAGGAAGAGAAATGATTGATTACAAGCCCTGCATGGTAAAATATGAATACAATCAGAGCTCTGCACCTGTTTATGCCACAGTCCAATAACTGGACCCAGCAGAATCTGGTGGACTCTGGTATAAAGAACACTGTCCTCTCCATTAAGCTGCCTGTAGGACTGGGACTTCAGCAGGATAGCAGATAAAGTACAAACCCCTGAAGATTGAATTAGAAGGGGTTATCGCTTCTGTTCTTGCTTTGAATGTCTGGCTGAGCTCTTTACCAAACGGTTTAGAATAGTCCTTATGAAGCTTATCATTTTCTATTCAGCTCCACAGATTTTCCCATTATGGCTATCGAGCTCCTAAGTGGCTTGTTGGCATCTTTAAAAGTTATAGTCCTCCAGACGCAACATCTAAAAATGGAAAGCAAAGATGATGTGCAGTACTGGCTCTAATTATGCAAGAGTTCATTTCTATGAATGACTGGATGTGTTTCCAAAAAAACAAGAGGAACTTCACACAGGAACTGCTGGCAGAGCCCCATGTTGTCTAGGCATGCTGACCCAAAATGTGACCATGCTTGGAGGAAAAATTAGTTCGGCAAATCCATGGAACAACTTTGCATGAAATAGAGAAGTGATTCATTTTTACTCATTAAGAAGTCAGCTGCAGCTTAGTCCCCAGGAGTGGTAACACCACATCGTATCTAGATACTTCCATGTTTTGCTTGTTTATTAGTTCTCATATTTGCCTTCATCTCAGGTTCTCAAAGTATTTTCTTTCTCCTTTCTATAAATGAGACAAAGCTACTTCAAAAACAGAAGTAGGACACAAAGTAGGGGAAGGGGAGGAGGGAAGGAAAGAAGCCTAACTCCTTGTATTTTGATTTTGTAGCACTGAATTTGAGGGTGAAATCCCAGCACTGTACAGTCCAGTTTCCACTGACTGACAGTGGGTGCTTATCTTCTGGACTTAATGAGGACTAACTTCTGCAATAAAGCAGTGCAGGAGTGTGGAAGGGCAGGAAAACGTGCAATTTTTTTTCCTATTGTAGTCAACAGTGAATATTAAAATTTCATTTTCTAAGAGAGAAAAAAGAGTAGATAGCAGAAAGAAATGTAAAAAAGCACTGATAATTGTTTTTCAGTGATGCCTCCCATTCCTGTCCTGTTTTGTTAACATAAAGCTAAATCAGGCCACCCCACATGCAGTTTGAGAATGAGGACTGTGCTTCACAGGGTGGCCAGGTAAAACGGGGTCTGTCACTGCACAGATCTGCTCCCTCTCTGTGCTCACTCACTTCTGCTGACTGCAGTAAAATCAAAGTTTCCTATTAATGACTCTTCTCGGCAAAAAAGACAGCTAGAACAAGAGCACTGCTCCTCTCCCCCTCTGCATCACCATGTCTCCTTTGGAGTCGGACTCTCCTCTCCTCCTGAGTCAGAGGAAAATGTGAGCTGTTGACCATTAAGTTTAAGTTTAGAATTGCAGCTGGCTTTTGTTAGGCAGTTTGTACCTTTTATAGGGGTGTTTAGGCAACTCCAGCAGTCTTCAGCTGATGTTAAACCAGATCGGGGTGACTACATTCTATTCCGTAAGGCTGGAGAGAGTCTTACCCACTTTCAACAGAACAAGGGGTAATGGTTCCAAACTGAAAGAGGGCAGGTTTAGACTGGGTATAAGGCAGAAAATTTTTTAATGTGAGGGTGATGAGACGCTGGAACAAGTTGCCCAGAGAACTTGTGAATGCCCCATTATTGGCAGTGTTCAAGGCCAGGTTGGATGGAGCTTTGAGCAACCTGATGTATCGAAAGATGTTCCTGTCCACAGCAAGGGGTTGGACTAGATGATCTTTGAAGGTCCCTTCCAACCCAAACCTTTGTACGGCTCTATGATTGCCCATGATGGCACATGGGACTTTTAGGTCCCAGCCTGAGCATACAATATTGCTGTCTAAAAAACCCCCAAACTATTGCACATTTCCATCCATGCATACTTACATACTTTTGCATCCATGCACACTTTACATACTTTTGCCAAGAAAGGTTGGACCAGATGATCCTTGAGGTCATAGAATACCAACCGGGTATTCCATGATTCTATGATTGAATGTTCACACTTCTGCACTGTTCACAAATGACTTTCATCTGGAAACCACTGATGCACGTGCATATCCTTCTTCTCTTGCCTGACCCTGCCCTGACACACAAAGAACTTCACATATGATTTTTGCAAAATTACTTTTTCAAAAATCAAGGCCCGTTTTGAGGACAGAATTAGAGGAATAACCAAAGCAAACTGAAAACCTCATTTTGAAGGAGAGCTCTTCTTGAGCATGCAAAGTGAGTCTTTTGGAAACAAGTCTGCAAACATAAGTGCCAAACACTTACCTAAACCAGACCATATCGCAATTCTCAGCGTCACTTTTCATTCTGCCCCTAGGAATCTGAGGGAAACCACATACCTGCTGATGGTGAGCGCCTGCCTGCTCACGTCTGTAGCCCTAATGCATCACCACAGTTGGGACCAATCCTAAGAGATGCTGACGGTGTTTTCTCGTCCCCTGCTGATGCCCACTCCCACTCCCGGTGCTCAGCACCGCACAGAATCATCTGTTTCACTTTTTTAGCATTCCTGCCCCACTGGGCAGTGTCTGCCTGAACGTGCTACGTCTGTTTGCAAGCTAATACATTATTTACACAAATTATTCAGGCATAACAGCAAGGATATAAAACATTTATCAACAAAGGGACCAGTTTGTCATTTTAAAATAATTATGTTTCTTTAAAGAAACCAACAAATTCAGTTGTCTCAGAATTATTTATTAGGTTGCACAGGCTTCCAAGGACTCTCTCTTTTGGAGGGAGAACTCTCCACTCCAAAAAAAGCTTTAACCATGAGAAATTTTATAGCTCAGCAAGGAAATCTCAAACTTGCAGGTCTTGTAGCCAGAACCCTAGTGAGAAGCACAGATCAGGTTAGGTGTATGATGGCACCTTCTCCTGTGATCTGCCAGCCACTGAAACACCTTGGATGAACCGTGGGGCTGCAGGGCAGGGAACTCTCGGGTGTATTTGCAATTCTGCTCTGCTGACAGCAGCTGGAGCACACCTACACCACACTTACACCTGGGAGCAGCTCTACCAGCCCCAGCCCTGGTGGGATACAGCCAGGCATCTCCTCCAGACCTGCTGAGAAGTGCTTGGGGCCAATCTGGCACTGCCTGGCAAAAAAGCCCTTTGCTCTCTGCCTGCTCCCTGCCCCACACTGCCTTTTTATACCCGCCCCCCCCCAGCAATTCAGGCGCAAGGACATATGGAAAGGGATCAGAAGGGATCGGCATGGACATATGGAAAGGGATCGGCATGCGAGTGCTCCGATCGGGGAGAGAGCTGTGATCTGGTATGCTTTGCAAATCGCCAAGGAAAGCATGACCATCCAAAAGGGGTTTACAAGGGGATGCCCGCAGTGATCAGATTAGTTGGAGGAACAACAGCTCTTTGGCCAAGTGCTAACAGCCAACAGATGGAGGGGAATGATGTTGACTGTAAGAGAGCCCATGAGATGATGCAGTGCAACATGCAACTGGACTGCTTTTTTATACAGGTGTGTTAATTTTTATATTAGTTTTAAGATATTTAATATTTTTTTTGGAACCTTCCAGTGATAAGCACAGAGCAGGTACAAAGACATCCATAAAGGAGGCTTCTGTATCAGGGTAACTTGAGCTTCCTACCTCTTACAAATGATAACTGCAGCACCCAGCGCTGGCGGGAGAACAGGCTGCACAGTTCCCAGCTGAGTCTGGGTTTTGTGTGCCATGTCCCCAAGGGGTATAAATGAGACCGCGAGCTCTCTCTGCAAAATTCCGAGCAGCTGTTCTCCCCCAGCTCCCTCTCTCAGACTCCAGATGGGCTGTGATACAGGCATTTTCCTACAGCAGCGCCTGAAATCACGTGTTAGACATGTCAGCAATTTCTGCCAACATCGGAGGCTAAAAAGGTGCAGACCTGGAGCAGGTTTTTTGAAGCATCCTCATGCAGTGCAGACATCTTTTACATACTGTTTAAGAGACTATAAAACACAGTAAACCAAATTCCTCTGTAACGCTTGGCATCTGAAACAAGACTTTTTACCTTAGAAAGGAGCAATTCTGTAAAGGATTAGAGGGTCACCGTGGATAAGCAGCTCAAGGCTGTTACAGAAGAGCAAATGAATCCTTAGACACATCAACCATGTTGTACACACAGAGAAGAAATTGTCCCCCTGTACCCGGAGTCGGTGAGGCAAATACCAGAAAACACCCAATGCTAATACATTTTAGAAAGATGCTGAATAACTGGAGACAGAGAAAAGGGAAAGAAAAGTTATTTAAGGGACTGTAGTAAATACACTTCTGAGAAAGACCTCAGCTTGTTCAGCTTATCAGAGAGAAGAGGAAGAAGCGGCTTGATTACAGCACGTAAGTGGCTCTACAGGGAGAAAAAGAAAAGGAACCGAGAGTTCTTCAACCTGCTGAAAAAGGGCACAACAAGAATCAAGAGGTGGAAGTTAAAAGTGAAACAAACATCAATACAAAGCTGTACTAATGCCCTGGCACCGAAGGTATTTTAACGTGTGAACCAAACTGCCACGAGAGATGGTGGCTCCCCCATTAAGTGATCTCCTGAAATGGGAAGGGAGTGCTTTGCTGGAGGACATGCTGTAACTCACCCCCGGTTACTGGATGCCGGGCAGGGGTAAAGCAGGTGACACAGAACGGGCTGCAGCATGCAGGAGATCAGATGGAGTAATCTCCTGCTCCATCTGGCTTTCCATTTTCTGTAAAAGCTGCTGGTATCTGGGGCTTTCTGATCGGCCTGAGCACAAAACCTCTGCCTCCAATATTCCAGCATGCAAACTTCATCCAATTAAGGTTAGTACTGAAATGCATGGGGACACGAGAAGGGACAGCATCTTCTGATACGCAACCCACAGCACTACTTAGATGGCTTTACTAGAGTTACAATAAATTCGGTAAGGCTAAACAATAGCAGACTACACTCAATAACAAACCTTCAGGATTTTTGCTGCTTCAGACCAATAAATTCAATTTACTCAAGAATTACTTATCAAATCAACAGGACAGTTTAAGAAGTACCTATTGTTGTACAGAGATTAGTATTATATTTCTATACATCTCAATTGGTTTCATTCTTAAACAACTCTTCTCTTCATAAGACCTGTCCACAAGGATGATCATCCTGATCAAAGTACCAAGTGAAAAGGTTCACTCTTTGATTTTCATTTTGGTAAACTTAATAGGGGCATCCATAAATTAGCAGGAAAGGAAGAAAAAAAGCCAATCCAACAAATGATTACGCCTAGGTGGAAATTTTAAAATGATCTTTTTTAAAGGATTACTGAAACCCTCCTGAGTTCATCTGCAGATACTGGACACATGAATGGATAAAACTGGAAGTCTAGGGATTAGCAAAGTCATTACCACAATCGCATATTCCTTATGCAGAATACTTTGCTTTCTCTTGCCTCCATCTTTCAAAGGTTTATGATCTCTGTCTAGTAATGCACCCAGTTTTTCCACGAAACATACGAAGTCCTCTACAATTTAGTTGGAAACATCGGTGTTTATTATCTTTTGCAGTGAGTGGTCCTGTTTAAAACTAGTTTCTCATCACGCATTAATATTCTGCTATGGGAGGTTTGCAGAAATGGAGAAAGAACGAGAAATAAATTTGAAGGCAGCTCCTTGCCTGTTTTATCGTCCCCCGGGTGAGTCTGCGTTCAGAGGGGAGGCAGGTCTGAGCGCTGCAGTCACACCTCGCAAATACTGTTTTCTTGGTTTATACCTTCCTCTGCTTTGGGTTTTCTCGCTCTGCTGAGCAAATACATCTTCGGCAGAAACCCGCCGGGGCGAGGAGACGTGTGGTTTGTGCCTTGCCCACCACTCGCCATCTCGAGCTGGCTGTGGTTTCCACAGGTGTCTCCCAGCCCCGCTCCGCCGGCGCCCAGAGCAGCCTCGGACCTCGCTGCGCTCAGCCCCTTCTCCTTTTCGGCCCGACAGGTTCGGCGTGGTGCCACGGCGACCTTTTCCGTGGAGTTTTGAAGGATAACGCAATTGCTGCCTCAGCAGATTCCCCAAGATATTCATGAGAGAGCTTTCAGCTCCGGTTTTGTGAGGAATTCGGAAAAAATTAAGCCTTTAAAGTGACACATGACCTTACTGTCTGTCCCAGCGCTGCCACAAATGTCAAAAGCCTCAGCAAACACTGCTTGAACAAGAGACTTGACAAAAGCCCCATAGAGAAGTTATGGCAGATGATGTTAACCTGTTACTCTCTGAATTTTATCGTAGTTGGTAATTTTTGGGTCTCTCCTCAATCCCTGGACTCCTGGCAAATGTGGAAATTCATTTTGCCCAAGGACACCAGCACACAGCTACTGAATCACTGCGTGTTCAGACGAATGCTGCAGGGCAATGTCCCCGTACGTCCTCTGTAGCTGTTTGTATCCATCACAGCCACAAACCACCAGTGTCTCAGTCTCTTAATGCACCCACACTCTTACGCATCTGCAGGAACGTAACTAGTCTGGACGTGCTAAACACGGAGGGAAGGGCAGCTTCGGCTGGACCGGAGGATACGCTGCTCCACAACGTCCCAGGTGTGGCGGTGCCGTGCTGCTTCCCCAGTAACACAAACCAGATCCCACTAAAAGCTGGAACCTGCCTCATCCAATTGAATTGCCAAGCAGCGGGGAAGTCAGCAACCCCTGCTGCACAGGGGAGGAAAGAAGTGCCAAGGTCAGAAGCGAGCAGGCTCGGGAGGGAGCCAGATGCTGCGTGGGAACAGGAGCTCCCTGCCTGCCCATGGAGAGCCGGGCTCCGGGGTTATCCGGGATTGAAAGGCCAAGCACCCAGCAGATGTGCCCGTAGGCTGGCTGGGACCCGGAGGTGGCTGTGTCCCCAAAGGACAGGATGGCAGCCCGCTGTCACGGTCCTGCTGCCCAAGGCTCTTACCCACGCACTGCCCAGCCACGCTGCCCTCAGGGGGCAGCCCAGGCGCCCTCAGAAATCAGTGCACCGAGGTCACCACGGCCAGGGTTTTGCACATCCCGGTCTGCAACAGCCCCGCTAAAAGCTGTGCTCCCTCCCCGAAGGCGTGCGGCTGCCAGCAGCAGTCCTGGGCCAAGGACAGGGCGCCTGTGCCCAGGGTGGCCCCGCGGGCTGCTTCGATGGCTTCTGCCTGGGGACACAGTGCCACAGCAGTGAGCGTCCTCTGTCACCTCGGCCCCACAGCTTCAGCCACCGGAGTTGGAAAAATCTGGCTGCAGTTTTCACACATCGGCAGCAAGAAGGCTTTTACTCTGCTCTGCCTGCTGCTGAGAAAAACACACCAAGGTCAAAGTAAGAACATGACTTGAAGGCTCTTCCCCGCAGCATCAGGGTCCGGGTGCCCAACAGAGGTTACGCCAGCAGGACAAGCGCTCCTGCCTCTGACGTCTGTACCGCGACCCCGAACGGCCAGTACCGGCCCAGCTCCGTGCTTCGCCCCAGGACTGTTTGTAAAGCGATCGATGACGCACGCAAACGGGCTCTTGTTTGTCTTACTGTACACTGCAAACATTGCTTTTAACGATGAGGTTTCTTTGCCAAATGGCTCTGAACACACCCAAACCGGGATCCCGGAGATAAAACTGCAAAAGCAAGGCAACGTGATCGCCGGCTGCCTCCCCAGGGGGACTGATCAATGTCTTCTGATTTGGGCTTGGCCTGCAGGACTATCTCAGCAGAGGTGGAAACCAGACACAAGTAATGTCACCTGCCCACCCCTGCTGCTCTCAGGATCAGCCTGGATCGCAGGGAGCCGTTGCACCACTTTTAAGCTGAAAATCCTTTCCCACTCGGCTTCTGGAGCAACTCTAGTCCTTGAAATTTGAATTCCCTCAACTTCCAAACAAGATTTAATCAAAGCTCGTTTCTGAAGGGGCCTAAGTTCATAAGGAATACACAAGTGCAGGTTTTGGTAGCAGAATCTCTAAGTGCTTTCACCAATGGGTAAAAGTAAGTTGGTCGTTACAGTGTGATTGCACCATGCCCCCAAACCAAGCAAAACTGAATTCACGCCCCTCTGAAAATGAGGTGAGAAAGGCTTGTAAGAGGAGGGTAAGTGAGCTATTCCCCATCCG
>KZ505636.1:4451205-4470264 GCA_002844005.1 Limosa lapponica baueri
GCTGCTCGCGGCCGGAGCGGCAGAAATCCATCAGCAACAGGAATCCATCAGCGGCAGCGCTGAGCCCCCGGGAAAGGGGCCGGGGACCGTGGGGTTTGACAGCCGAGGGGGATGGTCCCCCTCAGCAGGAATCCTGAGTGCTGGCAGCAATCTCCTTAATTAAAGGAGTAGGACCAGACAGCTATTCTGGGGGTGGGAGAATTAGGTTGGAAGACCAGTAGAGCTGGAGCAGAGTGAAACCCCTGCCTCTTGGGGCACACTTTTAATTTTAAAATTACACTTTTCACGTTTTCCTCCACTTATTTTTAGCAGCAATATTTGAGGCAAGTACGTAAGGCGGCAGAAGTGCCCTACCTGCCCCCACCTCCTTATATTTAATTTTTAAAGTGTTTACTTTGAGCATGCACTGACCTGGAAGAGGGGATGGCCTGCAAAGCGACCAACTCTGGGCTTGACCACCTGTATAGCTAGATGTACAGTAACTGTCAGAAGGGCAAGAAAAATATGAAAGGAGTGGGATGAAGGAGGAGGAAAGGACCATTAGAGCTCAGTGGTGGGATATGAATGCCACTGCTCAGGCAGCCTCGAATGCTCCCACAAGAGAATCTGGTCTGGGTCCAAAGACAGCTAATGAGAGGGAGCAGAAACAGTTTCCCAAAAAGAAAGCGAGTGTTTAAGTTGAGGGAGGAGACCGGAGACAGTCGGATGGGGAACGCAAAACAACGAGCAATACAGAGCAGGCAGACTTGGCGCTCCCATTTGTTTTCAGTCGTACAATAAGAACAGCCAATAAAAAGAAGATGGATTTAAAGTGCTACAAGATTTTAAGTTTTTAAGCCACAGTTTATAATTAAGCCGTGAAACTAATTGTCTCTAAACACAATTGAGGCCAGGAACTTCTAGGAGATCAGAGAAAGGAGGAGCAATTGATAATATGACTATCACAGCTACGTTATATTCAGTATAAAACCAGGTGTTTGTACCTTGGACTGGAGGTGAGGGAGAAGCTGAACCTTGGGAGAGCTATTTTATAGTCACCCCTTAGGGACTGTGACATCTTCCTCACCCATCAGTACCGACCACAGCCAGAGGCTGGAGGAGCCTGCCCACAGATCCAGCTGGCAAGGGAACAGCCCCTCCAGGAGAACAGCTTTGGGAGAAGCAGAGGGACTCTCCCATGCCTGCAGGAAAAGGAGGGATACAGAGGAGAACAGATGGAAAACAAGTTGTGGGCGACCGAGGAGCAGCAACAGGGTCTGAAACTAGCTTTATCTCCTTTTTGTATTTGTTTCCTTTACAGCGGCAGGTGAAGTGTACAGAAAGCAAATGTCCAGGTGTGGGGCCAGGAGCACACAGGGCAGCTTTGGCAGTGAGGTGAGCTCTCTGAGTTTCCTATCACGGCCCATTACAACAGAAGGATCTGTCTGCATGGCTCAATGTGGCCAATTATTCCTCCAAAAAGCTTTCAAATTCATTTTTTTTTCTCATATCCAGACCAAAGAATTAAGCGTGCAGCTATTTGTTTGCTTGCTGCAGTGGTCACCAACAGAATGACCTACAACCACCAATCTGAAAACGAAGATCTTGCGACTTGACAAATAAACCACAAAAATCTCCTCATAAATGCTCTCAATTATTTCTAGCTTTTGACTTGAAACCCTGCCCGTTCGAGCTCCTGCTGACCAAACTATGAAATGCAGACTGTCGCCGCGCCAGTGGACAGGAGCTGGGGGGAGCACTGGGTTCACGTTGGTTGCCTTGTGGGTCAATGTGGTTGTCAATGTACATGGGTGCAATCTTGTTCCCTTATGGAAAAACCGATCAAATTACTTAAATGGATTAATTGATTTGATTAAATATCTGATAATCTTTCCCTCTCGTGCTGCTCCTGACCCTTCTTCCACCCTCAGCCTGTGGTTGAAGACCTTCAAACCCTTGAATAACAAAAGAGGATTGCCTCCTTTCCCCCACTTTGAAGCCTTCTTGTCCTGAAAGTTGTACGTATTTACATACTTGGCTACAATGTACTGCTTCAAAACTGTGCAATCAGACAACATTCTCTGGTTTAGTTATTAATAAAACTACAGATGCATCCACCACTGACCAAAGATGCAAAGGTTGTGAAACATGAAAAAGGTTGATCAAAACCAGCTCCTGTTTTAGCAACAGCTTAAGCTATTAAAATACACTCAGTATCATCTGCCTTAACGTCAACCACAGTAAATTACTGTCCTAATACAGAGGACTGCAGGAGCAGAGCACAATTTCTTCTACATTTTTCATATAAACCAGATGACACTTTTTACCTCACTCGAGCAGGGTCTACCACTGACAATACATTTCATATGCATACTGCTCTTGGCTTGCCTCTGAAATGGCAGTACATGCTCTCAGATCTCCCCGACAAGCTTTAGCTTATTTAAGACTTGCTCAATATTTTCATTTCAGCTGTTGGGAGAGGAAAATAAGGTGGGGAAAAGTCTGAAATTGTCACACCACCAAAGGGCATTGCCTATAATCATGCAGCCGTGATTTAAAGCCAAGTGACAGTCTATAATTGAATTGTCTGGGGCTGCCTACGATTTATTTACTGAATTCAGACATACTGCGGGGGGGTCAAAAGAGTGCAGGCCTTTACTTATTCATAGGGAAAGCAGGAGGGGGGCCCCAGTGCTCCAGGTACCCCTCGTATTGAGGAACCCCCTACATGTGTCATGGCTTTTACATCAGCCTCAGCGGAGCAGCAGCAAAACGTCACCGTGTCAAGAGGAGGGGAAGATGTGCCCATGGGCATGAAACTTCCCACTTGAGGAGAGGATGCAATTCCTTCCAGAAAACTCCCTAAGTCTCTCTAGGCGAGGGCTTCAGCAGGATGAGAGGGCAGAGACATTTCCCAAGCCCTCGCCTCCACACCCTCCTTTTCTCCTAGGCCTGTCTCATGTGGGTCTTGAGGATGGCCTTTTGGAAGCAGGCACAGCTCTTCTTTAGCATTCTTTTTAAGCATACTTAGAGGTGTTGCCAGATTAAAAACAAATAGCTCTGGTAAAGCATCCAGCCCAGGCTCCCAGCAATACCGTCCTGTTTGCCGCAGCCTCCAAGCCTCCAAGCCCAAGGGGATGAATGAACGCACGCGGTGGAAGCGAAGGACTGCTAACGCCTTCGCTGCAGGGAGCTGATGCTCCAGCCCTGACCCCAGCTTCTCCGTCAGGGCCATCAAGAACAATTTGGACATCTGTCCACGGAAAAATAGGAAATAAAGGTCTGAGGCCACCAACGCGTTTAACACCGAAGATCTAGCACAGTCTGTTAATCCGCACCACCACCATGTGCTAATCATCAGCCCCTGCCAGCTACAGTCTTTGCTTCTCAGGAGTCGCAGAATAAAAGAAACACGACGGTTACTGCACATTTTCCCCAGCAAGCATGCAGCCTGATACTTTAGATATTTCTACAATACTTATAGGCAAAACGGCAGACGTGCTTCTGCAGATCTCCTGGAATGGCTTTCACATGCTTTGCCACCTGGGCTTTTAAGGACACCCCGTTGTTTGCCCTGTTTGCCCCACCAGTGAGCTAACAGCATGCAGGAGTTAGGAGGGACAAGAAGATCTCCTCTCATACCAACTACAGCAGTAGGTAGGGAGAATCAACAGACACATACGCACACCCACAGACACGCTCAGACCCAACCTACTCCCTTGAACTCAAACCAGTCTTGGGTCTGTTCGTGGCTGGGGATCCCCATCCCCTCCCGGCACAGCAGATTGCTCCATTTGCTAGGAGTGAAGATGGGAGTGACACTGTGATGTAGGAGGAATAGCCTGGATAAGTCCCTGCCACTAACTAAAAGCTTTTAAGACCCTTTGACAACATCATCCATACACTTCTGTGTGCTTTAGCCAACTCCAAAATTATCTGATCTCATACTGGACACCCCCCAGTGCTGATCTAACAAGGGCTTTGAAACACCGTGTTTTAACTATAGCGTTTCTCTTGCCATTTTTTTCAGTTAAGGACACTTTACCTTTGCCCAGTATAGATATTTTGACTCACTGTACTAACCTGGGGCCGTCCCGCTGACATCAGAAACGAAGGTGAAATGAAGGGTGTAGAATTAATGGGGGGATCAACTCTGGGACTTTCGGGATGGCATTCACTACTTCGATTCTCTGCTGAAGAAGTAAAGCCCTAGGAAGGGGAAGGAAAATGCCAGGTTCTACGTGGATGAAGCCCGAGTGTTACGGATTTGCTGTTCTCGCTTTGGCAAAACCATGGCTGAGAGTGAGAAAAAATAATTAGGTCCCAAATCTGCATTAAAACATTTTTGCAGGGTTTTGCTCTTCAAGTGGAAAACTGTTCCCACGCGATCTATTTTTAGGTATTTTATATTAAAGAGATCAGAAAAAGCCTTCATGTTTCAATGTCTCACTGGAAAGTTTTCACAGTAAAGATACTTGGCACCAGGATGCCGGTGACAGAAGAGGGGAAGGAGTGAAGAAAATCCCTGTCCCTGGAAATACAAACGTGCAGCTGGAGCCAGCGCAGGGGCAGCAAGGGGCACGCTTGGCTCGGTCGCTCCAGCAGCCAGGGTGCTCCCTCATTAGCCACAGCTCATCTGCACCTTGCAATTACTTGCTGAATAATGTCATGTATTTTGGGATAATAAACTACCCTAAATACTGCTTATCAGTTTCATTCACACAAAGTAAGTCCCAGCACCAGCTCTTTTCACCCAGCTTCACTGAGACAAGCATCATACTTTAAAACCAAAGTCCTGAGCAGGGTCGGGAATGTCCCCGCACTCAGGAGAGGATGCTCGTGTCCCTCCGGCACTGCACGGAGGGGAGAGTGGAGGGTGAGGAGAAGACAAGGATAAGGCTGCAGAGAGTGAGGAGGCTTGAGTGGAGAAAGGGATGAGGAGGGTTTTTTTGCCTGTGAGATTAACTCCAAGGCAGGAGCTGCTCCACCGCTTTGTGAAGCTGGGGGAAGGATTTTCTGCATCACTCCCTTCACAGCAGATGCTGGATTTTAATGTTTTTAAAAATTGCTTTTGACCAGACTGCAAGGTCACGTTCCAGCAGAGCCTCGGCACCCTGGATTCAGTTCTCAGGCGGATGCCCAAAACTCTGAGGTTTTGGTTTCTTACAAGTATGTTTTGTGAATCCCCCTGAGTCTGGCCTTGCCCATCCACTGCACACATCTCTGGGAGGAAATTATCTGTCCACACCAGAAGCAGCTTCTGCATCATCCACCACATGTTTCCCCCTTTCACACAGAGGGAAAATATCATCCTAATTCCTTCCAACCCACCCAAACCCATGTCTTTAACTCTTCAGATTCACATCCTGCACGTTCCCACGCACCAACAGGCAGAAAATCCCCCCCTTGAGGCCATGCCCTTCAGTGCCCGGCCGACTGCGCCTCCCTTGCGACTGGATGGCTCTTTGGAGACACGTGACATTTCATGCTGTCGGAGAGAAAAAAAAATGCCCAAAAAAGGCTGCTTGAACAACAACTTCTTGCCTTTTTGCTCGGCACCAATTAAAAAGAATTAAGAATACCAGGAAGGAAAATTTTAGTGGTGGAAAGGCCGCCTGGGGCCTCTCCGTCTTGGCAAGACGCTGAGCAGCAGGCAGCAGCGCTGAACCACGCAGCATCCCTTTGTCCAGGTCGGGGGGTGACGAGCTCCTGTGATAACTCCCGAGATGTGACACCTCCCAACACCGTGCAAATCCAGGCAATGAGGGACTCAGTTCCACACACCCGGCCGGGGGGATGCCAGAGTATCATCTGATATTCGCCTATTTGCTTAACGCAATGGGATTTAAAGGCCTAACCCTGAGAACCACTTGCAACACTTAGTAAAGCCAGCGTTTTCAATTACATTAAAGATTAGGGAGAGCATGAGTGAGGTCGAAAGCTATACATTCGCTTAATTCCCATTAAAATAAATATGTGACTGGTGTCTATGCACCCCTGTGTATCTGGCCTGGATTGATTGCTCAGCTCTGGGACATGGCCACCAAGAGCACTGGAGAGGGGTTGGATCCCTGTAGATCTCCAGGGAGAATGAAGCCATTGTGAGCATTTGCAGTACTGCCCCGAGCTGCCTCTCACCCGGCTGTCATCGCTTACCTCAGTGCCACGTCTGCCTCCAGCCCAGAATTCAGGTATTTTACCACACAAAGAGGTGCGGGAGAGAGGGTGTGAGCAAACACGGTGCTGAGAAATGAACCGAAGCAGCAATTTATTTCACGCTGACATGGTCCACTGCAAGTAATGGGGAAACTTTATATTTATTTGGACTTTGGGCAATAAGTAAATTGGACACCAAGGGTGCCATGGAAGGTGGATCACATTTCCCATTTCAGGCAGGCACCCAAATTAGCTTGTCTGATGGCGCCTGACAGCCATGAGCAATGGTATAGGACAGTCCCACACGAGCAGGAGACTTGTGTGCCCCAGCCATGGCTGTTTCATGTCACTATGGGGGGTAGATGGGATAGACAGCAGACAAAATGGTCACCTTGAGCTGGTCCAGGGAGACCTTCTGGACATGTGCCTGCCTGGGTGAGAGGTGGCCCATGCGTCTCCTGCAGCCCTTTGGCTCGGGGCAGCGCTGGAGAAGGACACAGCATCAACCTGGCCAGAGCTTCCACACCACCCTCCCTTCTCAGAAAGGACACACAAAGCTAAACCCCTTTAAATAAGAATTTAAGATCATCCTTTAAAATAAAGAGATAAAAATAATAAATTTCTGACATCATCTGGTTAGGACATCTCATCTTGTCCAATTTCAGACTGAGTGCTGCTACTAATTTCAGGCTCCCAAGCTTGCAGAGGCAGAGGGGAGCTGGCAGCCCCTGCCGCAGCTCTCTCTGGGAGACGGGTCCCACTGCGATCCCCGGCGGCCGCCTCGCCAGCGCAGAGCCAGCCGTCTGGCTCCCGGCAACAACCAGCAGCAGACACGAGGCATGTCGCCGCATTCCTGCAATGATGGTGCTGATTCTAGGAGTAAATAAGCGGCTCTGTCATGTCACCAAGCATTTGAAGCGGCTCCCAGTTACTCAAGTGGTTTTCACTATAAAGATGAGGACATCGTGCAACTCAAGAGCAGAAGCTAGTTTTCAAACTGTCCAATTTTTGAAAGTTTACTTGGCAGGGTTTGCTGTGTGTTCAGAGACCTGGGCTTTATTCTACCGTGCTGATAAACTCCGCTTTTGAAC
The DNA here is from genome assembly GCA_002844005.1 of Limosa lapponica baueri. Taxonomy (NCBI): domain Eukaryota; kingdom Metazoa; phylum Chordata; class Aves; order Charadriiformes; family Scolopacidae; genus Limosa; species Limosa lapponica. The sequence continues at coordinate 4,458,432 of KZ505636.1, forward strand.
TTTGTGTGCTTTAAGCCGTTGCCCATTACCACTCCTAATGCTACAGATTTTCACATACTGCCAGAAAATAAACCTGTATTTCAAGCAGGTTGCTGGAAAACAGAAAGCAAGGGGGAAGGAAGGTTGTGTGAATGGAAGTCGCGCTTCTCGGCTATGCCCCCCTGCCAGGGGCTGGATGAATATCTGCCTGGGTTGGCACCCCGTTAGCCAATGACCCGCTCTGCACGGCAACGTCCCCCTGGGAAACAGCCGAGCCACGAGCGCCCATCCAAAGCATCGGGGCGACAGAGCAGGATTTGGTTCCTGCAGTGCAGGGAGCGGAGACTGAACACGAGGGAGGTGTAATGACATGTCCCTGTATGGACTACGCGTCAACCGGAGAGACAAGTCAACCATAGCCCCGAGACAACCAAGAGCTTTTGACCCGCTTTAGGTGATGGGCTGCAGCCCACAAATGTTCCCCAGGTTCCACATAGGTTTTGGCTCACTGCCTGAACCGCTTTCCTGCCCATCACTTCTGCAACGGCAGCACCCGAACTGCCAAGCTTGGGAGGGCAAAAATGTGCAACGGGAAGCAATGACTCTCATTTTTTCTCTCAGAAATACGTTTCTCTCTCGTTTCGTATCAAGCTTGAAAACAGCATCTCAGTTGGCTTCTGCTTACTTGGGTAGAGGTTAATAAATTACTCTGCTCGAAAAATGTCCATATGTTTCAGACAGTGAGCTTCTGCTTGGAAGTTTCTTTAAAATCTGTTTTCGCACTGACAGAATAAAACCAACTGTTTTTCAACTTTTTTCTCCCCCCATGGCAACACCTCTCAGCCACCAATGAGCACCCAAACCAAACCACGGGTGCAGGCTGACTTTGGGTGAGCCCCTCGGGGCAGCAGGCGTGTTTCCACCGTGGTGGCCTGCCTGGCAGAAGGACACCAGAGCGCTCCAAGCACTGTGTCCCATCCCTGCTGTCCCATCCCGGTTGTCCCATCCCTGCCACCAGCTCCTGGCAGGGCCACCTGCCTTCTCCCACCGTGCTCGGGACGTGGTTATGGAGATGAACATCCCTGGGCTGACGAGAAGGAAGTCTGTCTTATATTCACTAAAAACGTGTTCCGCAGTCAAAAGTGCTTTAAATTGAGGAGAATGTCTTCATTAAAGATGATTATGAAAAAAACCCAAACCCTTCACTGATTAGTTTCTTTTCAGCAGGCACTGCCCACTCACTGAAAACATTTGATTTAACATTTTTTGATGCAAAATCAAATTGTCATTATATTTGGTTTTAATATTTTAAGTGGTGGAAAAAGTCTGAATTTCTATTTAAAAAGCCTTTGGATTTAAAAACAAATTGAAGGTTAAAGGAAAAGCAAGAGCTTAAAATCCAAATGGGGCCAATTCTCCTTCTTTCATTTCCTGTTTTCTTCGATTTGAATTTTATCTCTGCCTCAGACTCTTCCCATATTTTTCATGATTTCATAACCGTATTTTCCCATTAAAAACAAGTTTCTTGTTACTGGAAGAACATCCTCAAAATCACAAGAGAGCAACTTATTGCCAATCAGTACTGGAAAAGTAATTATCCTCTCTGCGCAAGGCACTGTCACATGGAGTCAAGGTGAAACTTCTTCCCGTGAAGAGGTCCAACACAAGATTTAGGGAATTCACCTACTTAATAAAATAGAAAAAATATTTTTGCTACTTTTCCTCCTAATCTTTCAGTCATCCTAGTTGTTGGTTGTACTGCGCCTTTGTAAAATACCATGAGGCTTCAACTGAACGCCCCTAGAAGCTGTCATTTCTGAAACTGAGAAGCCAGAGTCCTTTAAGAGAATTATATGCTGAATGCACAAAGCCTGTGACTTATGTGCAAACCATCGTGGACCAAACAGAAGATACTGCTGCTAATAATCTGTAAATAAAGGGAAAGTGGCTTTTTCGATTTCCCAATTAAGCAAGATAATACTTTCATCAATTATATTTTTATGTGACATATTCCCAATATGGATATAATGAATGGTATTGTGCCTCTTGGTTAACAGCTCAAAGAAAATCCATTTAATTGTCCCTGCCCTTGCAGAAAGTAACACTCATCATCTGTAAACCATTCCCTAACGCATACACACAACTGGTATATTTCTGGAAGCTCAGCTCAGCTTTACATACCATTACTCACTAATTAGTAACTTCTAAATCCCAATCTGACGCCACTCCTTCGCTCACAGAATATTCTTCCCTCCAAAGCAAAGGCAGGACTATTCCAGCCCCATGGAAGTCCCTGGGGAGGGTGGTCCCTTTGCTGTCCTTGTGTCGATGGCCCCAGGATTGCCGACCAATCTGCACAAGGCTCCCATGAATGGGAATAGCGGGGTCTTGGCCAGCTTCCCACTGGGAAAGCTCAAGTGTGGGACAAAGAGGCAAGCAGGAAGGGGCTGGTGAGGTTCACCCCCTGGGGACAGTTGATGGCAGTTTGTTAAGACAGGGCAGAAAACCCGAAGTGCTCCTGCTGAAGGGCTGCAGTGGGATCCAGGCATCTCACGCAGAGTAACTGAATGAATGCAGGTGATGAATGGAAAGGCAAGTAAAAAATCCTGCTCCAACTCAACCAGAAACCTGAGCTGCAGAGGAGCAAAACAAGTGAAGACCCTGCCCTGCCAGCCCCTCTCAAGGGCAGAAGGAGAAGGGTCTGCCCGCTTGTGGCTACAATCTCAGTCCAGGCCTTCTCATCATCCTCCACTGCGTTTCAGGGCATTATAGCAGAAACACGTTCTTCACATATTTCTCCCAGAGCCATTTGTCTCCTGGCCACCCATTCTGCTCTGTGTAAGCAACATGGTTTATGGACTCAGCGCTTAGCAGCTATTTGTAGAACTCCCCATATGTCATGAAACACTTTATCCCTAAATTTCATCCTGAATATATATCCCTATTTCATCTAGGTTGCTGCTTTGCATCAAGGCATGCAGTGGCAGGCAGCTGCAACCTCATCCATCTCCCTCACCTGGGCTCTGAGCGCGCTGGCTGGCTGAACGTGCTTGTGGGTTTGATGATTATACCTTTATTTTAGTGCAGGATGAAGTGACTGAATATCCGAGATAGACCCCAAATCCTTAAGAAAAATCTCTTAAATTTTTCAGAAGCCAGGTGCTTACGTATCCTGGCCAGGAGAGCTGATGAGCTTTTGGATGCACCACTGAATGGCTACATGTCAGGCCAAAAGCAGCAAGGCATCTTGGTCCACATCCCACCACAGGCTGCGTGTCCTGAGGGAGCAGTTGGTCACTGGCGCCAGCTCGTAAGCCCTATGGCTGTGGATGCTGCTGAGGATCCCCCAGCCTGCTTTCAGACCTCACAGTTGTCATCTCATCAGCTACAAACCCTTGAAACACGGTGAGACAAAACCTTGGTAGTTTCTCCATTCTTCCCCAACCAAATGCGACGGGAGCTGGGACCGCGCTGGAGGCTGCGTTGTTTGACCACAGACACCTCCTCAAGACCACCACCACTGCCTGATGCTTAAAGCCCAGTGGGTGACTGTTTTCCCCCACGTGGAAGGTACCGTGCCAGGCTTACAGAAAATAAACCAACATGTACCTGTTTCTAGGTTTTAATTTCAATCGGGTGGGCGGTGAGAGAAAGCTCAGAAGCAGAGCCAAGACACAGAGTCACCAGCAACTTCTGTTCCTCAAAGCTTTGTAAAGAAGAAAAAAAATATCTATTATTTCCAAGGCAGGTTGCTTCCCCTAATTAGTGAGTCAGCTCTGCTAATAAAGATTACAACAGGGCATGAAAGCAGTGCTGAAGATGGGAGTATTTATGCAGGTCAGTGGGGGTTTTCCTAAACATTTTGATTACAACTTTAACTGCACTAAAACACATGCAAAAACCCTATCATTAAATTTAAACAGCCTGATGATATGCGGTACCAGACTATGAGAACTGCAAATAAATTGCTGTAATCTGCCATACTGTCACTTACTCCTGCTCCTCAGCAGCCATAATTGACTAATAGGATAATAAGGTGGCAGCTACGAATCTGAAGGCTCAACTCCATTGTTTTAAATGCCCTTGAGGAGAAAATACTCCAAGTCAAGAAGACAAAGTGGCCTGATCACAATCATCTCTTTTGATTCAACATATTTAAATGCTTATCTGGACTCCTGGATTACTCAGTGTAAAATGTGATGCCAATTGTCTGTCCTGCAGGGTGACAAATGTCCAAGCAGTGTCCTTGTTCCACAGAGCCCCCAGCATCCCCCCTTCCCTTGGCTGCACAAGCCAGCGAAGCCACAGCAAGAAGCATCCTCTTGGGCTGAGGAGCTCAATGAGACCCTGAGCCTGTGCAGTCCAGCTCTGCTGCAACCTGGGGAAACGTCCTGTGGGTGGCCCCACAAGCCACCTTCACCTGACTTTGGGGCCAGAGCACCAGCAGCTATCCTGTCTCATGCAAGGGCTACCGGGGAGCAACCTCGTACCCACCCCAGCAAGTGCATCATCGCCGTGTGAGAACAGTCCTGATGAGCTAGGACATGGTGCACCAGTGTCTGGGGCCGATTAGGAGGAACCACTCTTCAGTGCTGTTTACAGAAGAATATTTGAGGGGCTAAGAGCGAACAAGGCATTATCCAAGCAGAGCAGAGGCCAATCTGGATTAGAGAAATTGCCTCTTTGTTATCACAGCACTCCAACCCACCCCGTAGGCATCCTACGGTTGGAGTCAAAGCTCACATGCAGGTCTGCTACTATGTGTTTATACACACGCAGGAGAGCTGGACCACGGGAAACATCCTTACCAGCACTCAGATCCTTAGAGACAAAACCCTGGGGCAAGATAAGATGATGTGATATGGCCACAAGGGTACTAGAGCAACCCCTCACACCAGCAAAGTCTTTCAGAGATCTGGACTGCTCCCTGGTGTAAATGGAAAGCCAGCGATGAGAAATGAATAAGCAAACTGACCTCCAGGGTGGATCAGCATGTGTATTTCTGCAGTCAAATGTGCTCCTCAACACAGCTTGGTGCAGGAGGGAAGGCTGGAATCGGTGCCAGCCCTCCATCTCCCACGGCTTCCCTCCCCGCTGCTCCAGCCTGCATCCCAGACAAGCACTTTATTGCTTTTTCCTCTGCCCTTTGCCTTTCTCAGACATCAACAACTCATTCCTCCTCTTCCTTATCAGGAATAAAAAGGAGCAGCGGGGCCGCTCCGCCGCCTTTCCCGCAGCAGGCTCCCCGGCCGCCAGCCAGCCCAGCGCTGTGGGGTGGCCACTGCCACCGCTTCACTTCAGCCCGAACCCACGTCGCTTTGACTGTCCTTAGCCCGGGTAAGAAAACCACAACGGAAAACTCTCCAGTCAGTTCACAGCGATTTATTTTTAAAATCTGAGCACTGCTGCCAGTTTTGGGAATGAGCCTCACAGACCCCCATTGTCCCTGACTCCTTGTCTTCAGCAGACACAGGGCTCCTGCTGTGACCAAGAGCATCACTTCTCCATGGAGAGCATCCAGCTTGCTCCAGCTCCTTCAGGCAGACCATGTTTTCCAGCACTGTCAGAGGAGAGGAGAGCCCTGCTCCATCAGGGCATCCCCAGCCCATCAAGGAGAGAAAGATGCAGGATCTGCACAGGAATGGGCTTTCAGAAGAAGCAAAAGAGATGGCAAGCCTCAAAGCAGCAACGCGGATCCATGATCAACAGGGAGAAAGACAAACCCAGATGACAGAAAAAAACAGCCAGAAATAGGATTCCGGAATCAGAGATGGGATTACTCTGGAAGCACCAAGGGCTAAAAATTGGGATTAGGAATTACTAAAGGGGCTTTTTTCCTTTTTCTTTTAAGGACTTAATTCCCTTGATTTAAGAATAAGGATTAACTCTTAATTTGAGCCAGTGCCTTTAACCCTACCTAACAACAGAGCTGGAAAGGACTGCTGTTTATCCGTGATTCAGTCTGTTTACAGCACGGCATGTTAAAGCAATTAAGGGTCCTTAAAAATAAAATACTCCTGAGCAGTATGCCATTAGGTCCATCTGAGCATGCAGTGTCAGCAGCAAAACAGTATCTTTGACTCAGTGCTCTAAGAAAGTTTGAGCATGGGTAATAACTTTTCTTTAATAATGCAAATTACAGAAAATAATGAGAACATTTGCATGCTTCCTCGACAAAGAGGGGCATTTCAAAGTCTCGGGGAGCAGCCTAGGCAATAAGAAATGTTCTTGTTCTCATGTGTCAAACTGCTTTGCTTTTTCCTCTTTCCTGCTGACCGAAGGGTTTCACGCTGGAAATGCTAATCGTGCTTGCGTTTGCCATAGCTCACCCTCTTGTTCTTATTGTCTATAGAAACCTGCAATTCAACCAAATCACCGTCAAGCACGGTATTCACTACAGCACATCTATATGCCCACACATGCTTTACCCAGGAACTCCTCCGCACATCCACATGCATGAATCATCGCAGAATTCAAGGCGACGGCAAAGGCTGAAACCTCCTAAGTGTTAAGCCAAAGAAGATGAATCCTCTCGTTTTTCTCTCCGCTGCCAAGTTCTAAGCTTTACGCTCCCATCCAATCATCAGATTAAAAAGCTTGGTTTCCACAAACTTTGAAATTGAGTTTATTTGAGAGTCAGAAGATTAGAAGCCAAGGGTGCCTTCTGCTGAGGCACAGGCACTGCCTGGACAAGCTAAACAGTCATTAAGAAAACTTGAAAACAAAGAAGCAAAGTATTTTCCAAGGCCTCAACAGGAATGTAAAATAACTGGAATAATAATAATAATATGTAAGTAAGAGATTTAGGGGCTTTAAACCAGTCCAAGAATACTGCTCCAGGCTAGCACAAGCCATTTGAGAGAAAGCCCTTTCAACTGGCATATACGGGAAAATCAAGGTGCAAGATGAGAAGTTGTACTCTACAATGAAATCTGGCATGAAGTTTCCCAGCAAACCACATACCACATACATGCAACACAAAGATCTCACCCACCACACATTCAAATTTGCTCAAAAAATGTGTAATAGGCTAACTTTGACTGGCACTGACCCCAGGAGAGCAACTCATATGCCCAAACGCAGATGTCTGCTAGATTTCAGGTGTACCAGGGTCTTCTGCCCAGCCACCAGCTGCTGCTTCAAAAGGTTGCAGATGTCTATCGTGTCCTGAACCACATCTGCCAGGCCTGGGCAGATGTCTTGGATGCATCTCAGCTGCATGGATCCCTCTCCTGGGGTCCTCACGGTGCTGATGAGGAAGCAAGACTGTGCCGGAGCCTTCAAACCCAGCTGGTGCTGCGCTGTGGCTGTCCGGAGGGTAATGGCTCAGCCGTGATTGACACACGATACCCTCATTAAAACAGCACGGGGCTCTGAGACATCTTCCCTTTCAATTATATTTGTGGAAACCAGAATGGTGTTGGGATGCCGAATGCCTGGAGAAAATATAAATTTGGGATCGTTTTCAAGCCACAACACCCCACCACTCTCCCAGGGTTTACAAGCCAGGTAGTTCATTCACACTTACACTACCGACACGCAGCAAGATCTCTAAAAAATCACTGTTTGTTTTTAAACAATCTCACTGTATTTTTCCCTGTGACTCTTCTGCTAAGGTAGGAAGTGAAGCTTCTTGAAAATGCTGTCGAAAAACCTAAAATTTAATTCGTAAACTGAAAAGAAGCATCAGCCAGTAAAAAATAAAGACTCCAGTTTTTCCATTTCACCTGTGCTATTTATTTATAACAGAAAGCTCTGCATTACCTGCTAACGCTGGCTGTATCGCAGGGCAGAAAAAAATGAATGAATAGCACTTTCTAGACCTAAGATAATGACAGCGATCAGCTCAGAAGACAGTGTGGGAAATGACTTCCAGCAAAAGAGTCCTGATTCACTTTGTTACACAGGGAACAAAAACACCAAACCCCTAAAACTCTATTACGTTTTCCCTAATCTACACAAAACTTCATGATGGATAACAGGGTCTTCAAAATGATCCTAAACCATCTTTTGAATGAAAGGTCACTTGCCTGTATATAGAGCTATCTGAATGCATTTATGCTGATGTAATATGCACTCTCCCACTACAGAGGAAAGGTTGCATTCAGGGAAAGCACTTATCAAGATTAAATTTACATTTTCTGAGATTGTCAAAAAGTGCTTTTCATGAAGAACAACTGCGGAAGCTGCGCTCACATTTAGAAACACTGCAAAAAGCACTTCCCAAAATAGGCTTTACTACTCCTGAACCTGACGGAGCTAGAAAATCCAGAGAGGGGCTGATCTACTGTTTTTAAAGAAATGTGTTGATGGCTTCGAGATTAAAAACAATATCAAGATTAATTCAGAATATAACTTAGATGAGAGAGAGGTTCATAGAATGAAGTGCATGCTTAGCTACATCTCTGATTCAGGACATTTATTTATATACATATCAGCATACACGAAACACCTTTACTGTATTTATGTAGGGCTCAGCCCAGTAAAAATACTTTTTGTATGTGTGAGCTTGCACTTTTATATTAGAAATGTGCGCATGTTACACACTGGAGACACACATGCAAGAAATTCCTGAGATTGCAGGAAAAAGGGTTCTCAATTATACGAACCACAGTTTCGTCTTAACACAGAAAAATAAACCAAACCCTGCGAAGCCTGATAACCAACAGCCCTAAAGGATTCAATGCATTAACGGCTCTGCTCCTCTCTCCTTCAGCACACACATCTGAGGCGAGGGTACGTTCTCATTTTGGATAGAGGGAAAATTTATACCTATAGCAGCACTCATCAACCAAAAAAATACACTCTCAAGTTTAGTGAGTGACGTTGGGATTTTGCAGACGACATTAGCAAAGTCATTTGCCAAATGGGTTGATGCAACTCAAAATTCCTGACCACATGAAGAGAGTTACTGGACAAATTAATCCTTCCCGGTCTGTGCTCTGAAATATCAACAATTTGTCTGAGTTACAGCCTGCGCTGAACCTTTTCCGGTGTCCTATGAGAAATGAGTCTGGTATGTTTCGTCCAGTTGCCAGAAAGCTAGTATTTCTGCACCACAAAAATTGTAACTTCAGTTATTGTTCTCCTCGCTGGCGATTCTCAGCACAGACCTCAAAGACTTAATATGCCCCAAAACAGAAATGATTAAATGCTGGGAGCAGCCGACTGTCAATCGCAGGGAGCACTGCTGTTGCCATCGATAGACTCAAGACTTCGCTTCACCCAAGAGTACCAGTTCTGGGACTACATCTGCTTCCTAGAAATGTCAATAATTATCTATTATTGAACAGAAGAAGCTAAAAGACATGACTTAAAAGCATTCTCATTTTGATTAATTTTTGCCACTTGTAGGCATTTACTCATTAAACATTTAGTCTTGAAATAGGTAATTTGGGGAGATTATTATCACATTTGCAGAGGCCAAGCAAGAAAAGAGCTGCTTCATTTTAAATTGCTACATTTTTTGGCTAGAAATTATTTCAAAAAATGTAAAAAATCGGTGTGGTAGATCACCAGCATCTTAGTTCCCCACGATAGTTTTGTTCTTTTCCTCTGATTTCTGAATTCATTGAAGATATTCTCCTGTGTCACTTTAAGAACTACATCACTTCAGTGACAAAACCAACAGTAATAAACGAAAAGACCAAGCTAGTATATTTGTTCCCATGCGTATGTGTATATATATATAAATATATATAAAGCAAGAATACAGCATAGCATTCTCATCAGAAAGCTCCCTTTAGGTCTAAAAAAATTATTCTCCAAACACTCTTTCTTGGCCAAATTTGATTTACCTTGATGAATATTCCATAAAGGTTTTATTTTTTTCCTTTCCTCTCAAGGCAGAAAAGAATCAAAGTAATTAAAGAACAAGAGCAGCCTCCTCATGACTTGCAATAAAAGCCGATGGCTCCCACGAACTTTCCTGCTTGCAAACAGCATGCTGCTCCTCCCAGCCCGCGTGGAACTCTACCTTCATCTTCAGCAAGAAACCAACACTGCTCTCCACTAATAGCTGGTGGGTTGTAACCCTTGAAAGCAATGGAAAAGGAAAGGAAAGCATTACTGCATTACTAAGGGAGAAGATGAAACCTTCTGTGCCTGGTGACAATGTCCCAGGGCTGGAAGCGTGATGTGCTGGAGTACAACCGCTGGGGCTCCTCCTCCAACCCCGAGACCCTATCACTGCAGCATCCCCTTTCAGACGATGAACTTGCCTGTGAACTTGCAACAGCTATCTCCTCAACGCTTCTACTGCTCAGGCACTAACAAGGGTAAAAGGTATTTAAGATTGACTGTGGTGTTGTGCTGCTATCAGCTATTTAATACGTTGCCTTGCTGGAATCTGGCAGCAGTATTCTGTACGATAACATCTGCTTCTTTCCGTGGCGGTCTGACAACTCAAGGTGGTATCTCAAGATGATAAATTTGACCTCCCCTCTCCCCTTCCTTCTCCTTCCTTGAAGAGCCAGCATGCCACAGAAATCAAGGCTGACCAGATCAGGATTATTCTGCTCTTCATCAAATAAAACCTTTACCAAAACCTTTATCAGTGGCCAAAGCGGAAGGAAATTCAGGAAGGACAGAAGTGGTATTTTCATAAAAGTTGCTCATCTGGTGAGCACACACAAAAACAAATGGGCAAAAAAGCAGCACTTGTGGGTCAGTGCTGTATACTGCTTCCAAGCTTATGGATATGCGCTGTGGAAACAATTCAAAATCATACCAAGAGGATGTTTGGTGCCAAACACTGACTACCACAGACCCACTCCTCACTCCAAAACTGCTTGCACACATGACCCTCTTGAAGTATGGTCCATCCTGTATTCATCATGCCTCTGCATAAAAACACAAAATTAAGGTTCCCAGCATCCTGTACGAGCCCGAAAACAGAGTTAATCATTCCAGGAAGAACTGTCACCATTAACATTCATAACTATGGAACAGAAGAAATGTAAAGATTGAGCCCAACCAATTTAACTGCTCTACAGTCTGCAACACTGCATGGAGCTGAGAAGTCAGACCCTAAACCTCTGCCATCAATTGAAAACAAAAATTCCTTCCCTGTTATGGAAGTAATGGTTGGTTTATAGCTGGAAAAAATAAAGTTGGTAGGTTTAGTATCTCCTTCAAGGTCACCAAGAGTCAGCAGCTGGTCAGGAACTGGCTGGTGGAACCCAAACATCCCCCTGCTCCTGGTCAACGATGGGCTCACCTACTCTGGTGAGCACACACAGGGCTAGAAAGATTGGTCCAATCCAATTGGATTCCCAAGCCAGCTAGTCATATTATTTTCTTCCCTGAGAAAAGCAAAAAATACATATTTTGGGACAATTTCTGATGAGGACAGACTTCTCCCTGCAAGCTCACTGTGATGACAGCAAAAAAAAAAAAAAAGGGGAAATAAAACCCTCCCAAAAACCAGTATTAAATATTAAGGTTGGTACAGTAAATCCTGGGATGATTTAAAGCATATATGCGTGGATGTATGATGCTTTCCAACAAAACTTTGGAAAAACTCTTGGCAAAGGGTGCTTCCCTTGTCTCCTACTTGTGCCAGTTCAAAGGAACAAGACAGACAGCAATAGCTGCCTCCCCGCAAACAAGTGCTGCTGGGAGTGCTGGAAACAGCCAGCGACCAGAGGTTAATTTTTTATTAATTAGAGCACAAAGCATCTTGGCTTGTCCCTCATTAGGGCATCTCCAGGCAGTTTGGCTTGGCCGAGCGGAGAGCCGAGGGAGGTGGCAGACACCCTGTGACAAGGCTGTTGTGGAGGAAGCTGATCATTCCTGCTCCAGGACACCTTCTTCCACCAAGACACGGGAAGTTTGATCCCCATTGGTTTCCCAG
>KZ505636.1:4484878-4518670 GCA_002844005.1 Limosa lapponica baueri
CTGCTCCTTCGGATTATAAAAAAAAAAAAAAAAAAAGAAATAAAAGTGGTATCTCTCAACAAACAAAACCCAATTTTGTCTTCCTCGCTCCGTAACCGAAGGCGGATTATCTATACGCTGGCGGAAACAGAAAGGCAGCTGCACGGCCCCCATCTCCCAAACAACAGCGCGGGTGTCATTTATCGTGGGTCCCGCACGATGATCAATCAAGCCTTGCTTTGGCTGCTCATAAATTTACCTCTGTAGATAACGTACTGTGTGTAAGAGAGAGAGGAAGGAAGGGAAGGAGAGGGAGAGAAAGCAAGACAACAGCAACTCCACTTCTCCCCAAGGCAATCTTAACAGCTTTTGGCAATCTGATACAAATTGGTTTTTAAAACCACAATGAGCATCTAACAAAATTTGAGATGGCAACATACAAGGGTATTAATGTGCCAAAGAATCATGTACCTTCTCCTTTTCTTTAATTAAATAAAAGTTGGAAATCTAACATCTAAAAACCCCAAACTTGTCCTGTGAAACACCCATTTCCAGGAGGTGCTCTGTAATATCCTGCAAACAACCGGGCTTGCACAGCACTGATGTCAAGTTGTCAGATGCACAAATCTCCACCATCAGTCAGGCTGATTAATATTTGAATAAAGCCCCTATCTCTACGTACATAGGAAAATATGTGCAAATGAGATACAGCAATGTAAGGGAGATTAAGAATCCAGTACAACATGAGATTAAAGATATTGCTTCTGCCTGGGGTGTGAGGTCAACATCACTCGCTCTTCCTGAGACACAAAAGCATCTCTCTTGACTAAGGGCCTTCCAAGGCTTTTTGGTTGACTTCAGTTGCAGGAGATAACACGGGTCCCTTGGTCTTGTGGTGGGTGTGTTTAGAATATTTTTGGCTTGGATTCAATGCAAGCCAAGAGGAGAAGCTCAAGTGTCCTCCTGCGGGGAAATGTAAGGTCTGGAGGAAGTTGCTGAGGAACCTGGGGCAGGGCTGTGTGTCCCAATGCCCGTGTGGGGAGATGCACTGGTCAGCAGTGCTTGAGGGGCTGTGGGATGCCCTCTTCAGACCTGGTACCTCCAAAATGTGGCTCCATGGTCTCAGCGTTGTCAGGGCTGTCACCTCTTCAGAGCACACATGGCGCTTGCTCGTGGCTGCCTGCAGAATGCTGAGAGGCTGCCAACACGTGTGCCAGCCCCGCTGTAGGTGGCGACAGAGAGAAACCCCCCCCAAAATGGCCTGGAGCCATCCAGTAGCCAACAGCTGGCACCAGCTCACCAGCCCCACGTCTGCCAGGAAAGCGCTTCTACCAACTGACCTTTCTAATCCTGCTGCATCTCATACACAGCACAGCAGGTCGAGCCAAAGGGCTAAAGTTAGGCTTGGGAATCCTCGTTCCTCAAAAGCCTGATCCCTCTGACACAGCTCATCATCTAAAAAAGAGATTTTCTCAGTCAGCTGGATCTGCTCTGAGTGTCTCTCTCTGAAAGAAGGCCAAGAGTGGGAATTCAGGGGAGACATGGCCAAATACCCTGCCCTTCATGCCAAAAGCCATCAGCTGCTGGTATTAGCCGCCGTTGCCAGCCGCTCACAGGACAAGGGCTGAGGCTCATCAGCCCAGATGAGCGGATCTGGACACGCAGCCACAGCAGTTAGGAGCAGTTTGGTGGCACAAAACCCGGCAGCAGCAGCAGCCACGGCAAACCCCAAGGTGGGCAGCACGGCTGAAGCTGGGGCACCAGGCGCGGGTCCTGCCGGGGGACGGCAGGGGTACCCCCAGTGCTGCTGCTTCCCTTTCCCTCCCTGCCCGTTCAGGCAGAGCGGGGCCATGCCTGTTTGTAACAGAAAGGGTCTTAAAACAACAAAAAAAACCCCAGCCAGCTCTGCTTTTCTGCTGCTTTGTTAATGACACGGTGGCCTCCAGTCAATACAATAAGATCCAAAGGAGGATACAAAGGTCACGTTACGAGAACACAACTCCCCGGACTTCAAAGAGAAATGCAAAAACACTGGCAGATTATGGCTTAAGATCGCCTGTAGGTTTCCCGGTGACACATACCACTCACGTCCCTGGACAGACATGGCCCCTGCACACAAGTCACATTGCAGCTCTCGTGTCACTCTTCCAATGCTCCATGAAGCTGTATTTTTTTTCCTCCTGTGCTTTTTTTAAATTTAATTGCTTTCATTTACCAGCATATGCTGGACATCTGACATACAAGAACCTTTCTAAACCAAGAAGGAACCATCACGCCTGCTTCCTGACATGAACAAGCTCATTTAAAACTAAATATGCACTTGAGGCAGGGCATCCTGTGCTGAAAGGCTGAGGCATAGCAATCACTTCCTCCCTGAAAAAAAGAAGTGAAGATTAAAACCACTCTGCCACCGAACTGTCTGACAAGGACCCTGTTTGTTCCAACACACCAACAATCAGACACACGTGCATTCGTGCCTACCGCAGCTGCAAACCATGTTACAGCCACGCTTGGAGAATAAAGAGCAATCAAAACCAGGTCATTATCAGCATGGATAATGGCCGCATATAGCTAATAATACAGAAAAAAGTCAATTCTCAATTATTTTGCATGCAAATTATTTATATTACACTCCGTTCCAGTGCCTTTTCTTCCATGCAACTTTTACAAATAATGGGTGCAAAGCAAAATCTTGAAAGCACTGAAGTATCTGGCAAGCCACCTCAATCCCATTGGCTTCAGTAAGTCCTAAGTCAATTCCATCACGTGTAAATACACCTAACGTACCTCTTATGCTGTCCTAAAACTGTAGAGTGGAAGCACTGTCCCACAGTCTGAACGCAGGCTGTCAGTCCTGCACTGGCCCTGATGGCAGCTCTGCGGAAGGGCTTTAGCAATTCACTTCCCTTCTCTGCCTGTAATTTTTGCCTGTGTGCAAAGGATAATAATAACAGGGTTTTACTGAGTATAAAGGGGTTCTGCTGGGATTAACATTTAAGAAGCACAGCGCGATCTAAGTGTTATGTTTGATTAGGAGCAAGGCTCAAACTCTGACATGGAGAATATCTAAGAAAATGAGGATGTATAAAAATCACCATATGAAAAGCAGCTCTGTAACAGAGGAGCCGTTCCATGCGGCCCTGCAGGACCATCCCAACTGGAAACCTTCAAGCTATGATTTGGCATTTGTACATAATATTTTCTCCTCCTCTCTATCTCTCTCTTTTTTTTTCTTTTTTTTTTTTTTTCCATGTGATTAACAGCTTTATTAATTTAACAGCTCCTTACTTAAGAGGATTCCACCAGCTTACTGGCAGGATCCTGCATAGACAGCGCAGACTGTACTGTATACAGGAAGGCAATATAAGCTCATCCCAATGTAACAACTTCACACAGTACTTAATCGAAGACACACAATAAAAGTATTCTTCCTAAACTAATCAAACCATTAAAACGTCAGCCTCAGCCTAGATGCATGATGTATTGTGTTCAACTGGCGGGGAGTCAATTCGAATGGCATCTCTCTGAACCTCCCTGATTTACTGAGTCTGACCGCCGTGACCCCCCCGCCAGCATCCCGTACCCCTCCTCGGTTTTCAGCGCTGCCTGCCCCTCTGCAGCCCCAGCCAGCGGACACCCTGGAGCACCGCCAGGCACCGGAGCACAAAGCAGAGGCTTCTCAAACCCTTCCCCTGCCAGGCACCCGCGAACACTAATAATAGTTGCAAAAAAAGAGAGAAATTCATAAAATAATCCACCTTGGGAGGCAACACACTTCAGTGTGCTTTGCAGCGTTTGCTCAGAGGCAACCGCTCAACAAAGCAACCCATAAAGAAATACAACAAGAAACCTAAAGAAATAAACCCGTGTGCGAGAGGCAGCAAAGCAGGAACGAGCGGGTGTGCGAGCAAAGCAGCGCATACCACAAGTCGGATACAGACTGATTACTCAGCAAGCAGGAAGCCGGTGTCATGATCTGACTCACATTTCTGAAGTCACTCTGTGATGACTACAGTATCCACAGCCAGAGATGGCTCAGATTGCTCCTAAAAGAGGTAATGCCAAAACTATGAACAGCTAGTTTACAAGTTCATGGGAATTGTGTGACTTTTTTTTGCTTGAAAAACATTCAATCTTAACTCAGACAGCAACCTTCTTACCCCCTCTGAAAAAGGCTCGTCTCTCCCAGAGCCGGCTCCAAGGACACTGCATGCACCCAAGGCAGCACAGAAGCTGGTTACTACAGGCCCTGTGAATGCTCTTCTTGGTAACTGTATTCTCAGAATACAAATATTTTGCACTTTCTTCGAAGCGAAGATTTGATAAACCTTCTTTTTTTTTTTTTAGGTACTAATGATATTTTTTAATATCTGTTCCTCTTCCCTCCATTACCTGGCACAAGTCAAGGTACCCCACAGACCAGTTCCTGCCCCATCCCCATCCTCTGCTCCTCCTCACCCCTCGGGAGGCAACACGTGCGGGCAGGGTTGGTCTCACCCACCGCCTCTGACAGCCCATTTTATCCATCCTCCCCGAACACACGATCAATTCACAGCTCTCCTCTGGCCTGATTTCAACGGTACAGACACAGGGAGTACAACCATTGTGCCTGCAAGAGCCTTCTCCCTGCCTTTTAGCATTAAAAAGGAGCACAGCCCAAGGGGAGGCTTGCCCAGTGACTCGGCTTCCCGCCCCTCATGCCGAAGGAATGAGCTGTGCTCTCCCTCGGGCCACGGCCCCATGTGCAATATTGCATCTGGCTGGGAGCGCAGAGACGCTCACACGGTCCAGGGAGGTCCCTTCTGGACCACAAAGGATGTCAGCCATCACGCCAAGAAGAGAAAACTCCCAAACTTCACTTTTCCCGGAGAGGCGCTGGGGAGGAAACAGCATGTGCTTCTTTGACCATCAAACATGGAGGAAGAGAGCAAACGGGGCAGTGTCATCTTCTCACTGCATACCAGAGAGGGCAGCTCACACCAGCAGTCTCCCATGGTCTGTGCACCTCTGTTTCACCCCTTATTTGGGGGTCTGGTCTGTCAAGCATCACCTTCCCCACCAGTTTTTCTCTGTACTTTGAGTCTGAGCCTCAGCATCACGTTACTCCCTTCCCTCCAGGGTGTATGCCCTCACACAAACCCCCTTAGCCCTCCAGACACACTAGCTGGTGAGCCATCCTGGACTGGTTCATCATCCCCCTGCAGAAACCCTTTATTTCTGCTGTTCCAAAACGTGTCCATGGCAATGCCCTTGCACCCAGAGCTCCCAGCCTCAGGGAAACACACATTTATTCTGGTGACAGTGACCTTTCCCACACCCACCGGGTACCCCTGAATGCTTCAGCCTTCTGCAGGAAACACTCAAATAGGCTCTCCCATACAGCAGTCACCGCTGATTCTCCTCCAGATTTTACTGTTTCCTTCTTGGGATAGCACTGGCCCTTAATGATCTTTTCTTTGTCCTTCCCACCCTTCTAGCATTGCTCACACGCAAGCTGAAGGACATCTACAGCCTCTACCACGCGAGCATCCTGCAGTCCTTTTAAGAGTTTCCTCTGATCAATTTTAACCACAATGATTTCTTACTCATGAGGATGTGTGAATTTATAAAGAACATACCAGAATGTCTCTCTGGGGTATAATTTTGCTTATTAATTATCTTAGGATTAGAAACAGCACCAACGAGGTTCAACTGAAACACCCCCCCCGTCCTGTAACGGGAAATCCTGCCCTGGCTGATGGCCGAAGCTATTGCTGAAGTCAGATAGGATGGTTATCACTCTCCTCTGTTCCTCTTGGTAGGAACTGATGTAAACATGTGACCCAAGGGACCCTTTTCTCATGTGCAGCAGCACTAATACACTACGTACTCTGAAGATGCTCAGTGAAGGTGCTTATGGACTGAACTATTTATCTACTTGCAAGCAGAAACGACTCAGGGGATGTTCCCATTGCCCTCTCCATATCCCCAGGGAAAACCTTCCTTTTCCACCCTCTTCCTTATTTGAAAAGATACACCGAGTGGAAGCTGCTAGATGGGAAAACACAAGGGAAACACAAGGCATAAAACAGGATAGCACATAAGACTAACAAATGGGAGAAAGTAAGCACACTTTTTCCATGGTGTGGTGTGATCTTGGCCAAATAAGCATAGCAGGATTTGTGCAGGTTCATAACCTGCTTCAGTAAACAACAGACTCCGCGCCAGAAGAGAAAATGTCCCTAATAATTAACTTTCAAGTTGCTCTGTGGGATTTTCTGATGATCCCTTGCTGCCATTTGGCATCTCTGCATGGGACTTTCTGGGCCTGACTCACATGTCATTATACACTGTTTTCTTACACCACTATAATGTAATCAGCTCCAATAAACTTACTCATGATTTACATCACCCCCAGCAAGAAAGGAGTCAAGCCCTCCATCAGTTCCTCATTCTTAAGCAAAGCTTATTTTTTAATTTGGCTAAATTGTGTTCAGCACAGTTTCTCTGTGAGAAACCTAGATATAAGGAAAGCTAACGCAAAGATTTCAGTTTTTATTATAGGGAAAGAAACAGGTTGATTAAAGACATTTATAGGATGTTCTCCTATGAACAATATGTTCTCAATATGAACAATACCAACACTGAACAAGAAAAATATGCACAAATCCATGTGAGAAATTATCTACATACATGCACAAAACCCTGTATTTCCACACCTACAAAACCAGTGCAATTCCAAACTCTTCTGTGCTTTTTATGGTACAATGCAACCTTAAATCATTCCCCTTTATTTTTAACCCAGGGTTCACACACATTTGCTTTTCTCCTTCTTGTATTTAATTATCTTTGAAAAAAAAAAAACACTAAAAAAAAGCGAATTTAAAAGAAAGCATTGACCTTTCTGTAGCGTATGGGAGAACAGCAGGAATGCTGCAACAGCACTAGCAGGCAGAGATGCTCTGCCTGCTCCAGTGACATCTCTGCACACCCCCTGTGGTAACGTGCCCCCCAGGCAGGCAGGACCCTTCCCTAAGCACTATTCCCCATCCCAGATTTCCCCGGGAAGGGGCTGCGGAGCGCACACCGCCAGCGGCAAGCTCACGCCAGCAGCATGACCTGTGCCTGAAGCTGGCCCAGCAGGGACTCCGTGCCTCCAGTCCCTCCACAGCACGGCTCCTCCTACCCGGGGATGATTAAAATACTAGAGACTGCGAAGTATTCAGCAAAACGTGCATTCAGTCTCTGCAAGACCAGGTACTAATTTCTCCTACAAATTTGACCTGACCTCTGAGAAGACAGATACTGAGCGGTGCTGCCACGTGGCCCCCAATGCCAGTTTTGTGTGAGGGGCAGGCGCCCTCCACAAATTAGATTTAAACTTGCTCAGTTTTGCTGCAATCGGACTTGAACTTAGACCAAGAGACTGGGAACAAGCTCCCTGATTTTCTCCCCGGCTCTGTTTTTATGCATTTGCTGCCTCGTGTCTCCAAAAAGAGTAACCAACTTCAAGTGCACTTGCACGGGCATTATGAATAGGAATAACGCCTTAAGCAGCTGCTAGTCATTCACTTCTTCGAGGATTATGAGACTCGCTTCAGTGATCTCTGCTTTAACCTACCCATATAAACCAGCTGTGCGTTAGCCCTCCCCATTTATGGTCACTGACACTTCTAGGGTAGTGTTTAGATCCAAACCCAGGTTGTATAAACAGCACAAGGCAGGCTGCATTGTGATTTCTTTCATGCACACAAGCCGCAGCTTCTTTCTTTTTTTAATTTAAAGAAAAGGCCTTCCATTATTTGGTCCTTATTTGCCTTTCAAATAAGAAGCCAAGGCCCTTTAAATAAGGCAATCTGCACTGGAAAAGATTAAGAGGGATAATTTCAAAAGCACAAAGGCCACTTATGCACCCGAGACCGCGGAAAGGGGACAGCAGTGGGGAGAGAAAGAAAGGAGGAAAATTCAGGAGCCTTAGAGCTGCTGCTGCTGGCGCTGCCTCCCTCCAGCTCGGCTGCTGTTCCCCTTCACTGCATCTGCTGAAACAGCTCTTGAGAGCTGTCTGATGCGAGTACTGCAGCCTGCATTCAAACCGATGGTTAATGCCTACGTGCGCCATTGTCCTCCAGCCTCAGAGCCCAATCCACTGCTGGGGACCTCCCAGAGCTTCCTCCTTAGCTTGAGAAATAGAAACCAGTAGTTCGTAGATGAAAACACTGGATTCTCTAGATATTTTGGTAATGACATTCCCAAGAGCTTATCCTCTAGTCTATTTTGAAGCTCAACAATGTCCTCCAGAAGACTCAGCTAACCAAATGTTTAAGGGCATGACATGCTTTCATACTGGGACGGTGAATGTTGCCATTTAATTCTGGGTCCTTGGTTTTGGCCTAAGATTCCCTTCTTCTGTCCTATCAGTTTATGGTGTTCCAGCCCAGAAGCGTCTACTTCTCAGGAAGGTTGGTTGTGAAGTGCTCTTAAGTCTTCCCTATTATAGTCTGACATGCAAGCATTAAACAAAGACAAAAAGGTAAAAAAAAACCCAAACCAGAATAAAACTCTAGAACATGCAGAAAGCTTTGTTAATAAAAAGCCCCAAAGAAATCTGAAAAATGGTGTCAGGTGCATGTTTCTGAAAGCCACGTGGGGCTGAAGGGGCATGAAACCACAAGCCTTATAAAGTGACTCCCAGGCTCTCACAGGTAACTACAGGAAGGAATTCACGTCTTGCTCTGCTTGGACAAAGCGAGCCAGCAATAATTTTATACCAAAGAATGCAGCCTCATCTTACACTCCTCAGGAAACAAAAAAAAAAAAAAAAAAAAAACCCAAACCAAAACAAAACAGAACATGCCTAAAATGCTTCTGCTCCTGTCTAGACTTGGGCAGCCGAAGGGATTAATCACCTCCTTTTGCCCAAGCTGTGAACCATCCCGTCCAGCCAAGCGATGCTGGTGGTGGAGGGGGATGCAGAGCCCACAGCCGTATGGTCCCCGCAGGGGCAACAGACCTGTTTAAAACAGCGAGAGGTTGTCGGCTCCATGTCTGATCTCGGGACAATCAGCAGGCCTGCCTTCCCCACCGCTGCCTCTGCTTCCTTGGGATGAAACTACAGCAGTGCTGTTTCTGTACAGAAAAAGTCAAAACCAGCCTTAAGAGAAGCAAGCTGGCCATCCCTTGTGGCAGGGTCTGTCCATCTCACTTGATTAGGGTAAATGCACACCCTTCCATATCGTCTTCCCAGCTCTCGGCTTGCTCTCCAGGTTAAGCACCAGGATGCACCAGGCACGGGGCGAGGGGCAGGGACATGCTGGCAATTTCCACGCTGACCCCAGGAGGATTCCCACTCAGGGACTAAAACATCTGAGCGGTTTAACGCGCTTAACCGCGTTTCCATTGACACATGTTTCGGTATAATTGCAAACCGGCCTCAGTAAGATAGGGCTATTGGGATTAGATACCGGAGTGATCTTATCCATTTAACCAGCTATTAGCAATACCTTTCCTAAACAGGCAGCCACAAAGCAGCCAGGCCAGCCCAGGGCAGAGCAGCCTCTTCATGGCACCTCACCATCCACAGCGCCAACCCCAAAATGTCTGTCATCCTGCAGATGCTCGTCCCCTTCCAGCACAGCAGACTGAGCAGTGAGAGCTCATCGGGGCAGAGAGAGGAAAAGCACACACGTAAATAAAAGCCCTTACTATAAATTCTTAACAGTAACTTTTTCAATAGGTATCAAGAGCTCTCGAGCTTGTTTTAAGATCTGGGAGGCTGTGGGTGAGGAGAAGGGTTGGGGAAGCTCGGGAGCATATTAAAAGCGGCTGTATTAAAGTCTCTTGGAGGGGTGGCTGGGGATTTTTTATGATTTTGCAAGAATCCCTCGTAAACAGAAAAACTCAGAATGATTCAGAGATATCTGACTTATGAAGTCGTGTTAACTTCAGCCCATAATGGAAATTTCTGTTCAGGAAAACATCTGTGTTGATTTAGGTATCAGTGAAACTGAACGTGTTCCTTAAGTAGAGGCACTCCAGTAACAAAAACCACAAAAAAGGGCAAAAAAAGTTCCCGTCACCTTGTACCGGATCCGGATCTCAGTTGCACAGATGCAAATGCAGAGGAAATAGCGCTGACTTCAAAGGGAACACCATGCCAGATTTACACTGGGCTCAAAGATCAGCACCTGCCCTTTTAGCTCCAGCCCAATATGTGAGCGAAACCTGTGAAAAACAAGCTGGGAAGCTCCAGCCCCAGGGGCGCCGAGCTGTAAGCCAGCGGGGTGACTGCAAGCGGACAGGACACCGAGCAGCACAGATAGCACAGAGCCAAGCACAGTGTCGAAATCGCCCTACCCACGGTCCCCAACGTGGCCTTTTCTCCTGCTGCCTGCACTCCATTGCACCTGAACTACCAGCTCCCGTGTGATAAATTTTAAGCATGGCCCACGGAACATTTCAGATCCAATCCAGTCCAATCCTCCTCCCCGTTGGTAAATGTCCAACATGAAACTACACCATTCAATTAATTAAATAACCTGAAGGAAGTTTCTAAGAGACTGTCATGCATATTCAGTCAGAGCAGCAGAGGAACTTGAAAGGCTGATATTCCTGATCATCTGGTGCTTAGGTTAACGCTCCCAAACTTTTTGCTCATTAAAAATTGGCTGTTCCCAACAAAAAGACCTTTTATAGATAGGTGCAATTCAAACACCACAAATACCAGGCAGTAAAGAGTACCTTAGAGGACTCAAAGCTAATTTTTAATATCAAGGATATCAAAAGGATAATACCCTCTCCTTATGCAACACTAGTGGGGAGGGAAACAAAGAGGGACCTCCACAGAAGGGACGGGGCTCCCCACCGGGCTCAGCAGAAGCCATCTCCAAGCTCACGTGCTGAGAAGCCAGTCTCAGCATGGCTAAAACTGTGACTTGAATTTGAAACGAAAAAGAAATTAATTAAAATGGTCTCTCTCAGCTGACAGCTGTAGACAGCCACCTTCCTGATGTGACAACCTCTGTGACAGCAACAGTCCAGAAGCCAAGAGCAAGATGGAGGAGAGCAGTATATAAAAGTAATAGTAATTAATGCTCTGGGTGTAAAAAAAAAGCTTTTGTGATCAATAATTAATCCTGGAAGAGAGGGAAGGGTTGTTCTATTTCTGTGCTAAACAAAAAGGTCAGATAGAGATCTGATTCTGATCTCAGCTACCCTGAGGTAAACCAAGATCGCTTCTGGAGATTTCGGTCAAGTCAGGCCCAGTGCAGAGCAGAGATGCGATAACATCCCTGGAGGTCTGTGCCAGGATGCACAGGGATCCTGAACCGGGAGTTCCTGGCACCGATGCTTAGTACATGAGATCACACTGTGCCCCTGCTCCACGGAGCAGCACAGAGTTGTTTTCCGCCTCAGATGGCACATCACCTGTTGGGTACCAGGAGGTTAACCAGCGCGGGGATGGAAATATTTCTGACTGCCCCCCACGAAGGATGCCGGTGTCCTCACCGGTGAACCGTGCCTGGACTCCGGCTGCACACGACGTGTCCCCAGGGGAGACCAGCAGCGGCACAGCAAACGCCGACCATGCCGAGCAGCAGACTCCCCCAAGGGCCCAGACAATTAAATACAGAGGACATCTGCTGTGTCGTAAGACCTCCGAGTTGTGAACAAGCTCAATCCGTTGCCCTCTTCCCCTTCTCCTCCTCCTCATTTAGCAGTTACCGAGCATTTTCTACATGCTGCTTTCATCACTTCAGCTATTGTAGGGAGCTTTTTCCACGCGTTGCAGTTTACAACAGCAGCCAAAGTGACTTTGGACTATTTGCATACTAATTTATAATTAAAAACGGAAAAATACTCCCAACAGAGTAATTTTAAATTCCGGCAATCTTTTTTCCCCCTGTAAATTTATCAGGTAATGCTATAAATCCTCATTTCCTTTTACACTGATGAACAACGACAGAGCCTCGCTCTATGGAACAGGAGCGTCTGGAAATCAATTCATTTTCTGTCCACATCCCCCCAAAAACAAGCATGGGGGCTGGCAGCAGGAGGGCAATGCCTCTCTTCTGCATCAGCAACCCAGCGAAAAGCTTCCCCAAGCCCGACAGCCACCGGCAGACAACGGAGAGCCCGAGGAGCTATGCATCATGTCTGGCTGGTTGTGGCTCTCCAGCCAGGCTGACACTTTTACAGCCAGGTCAGCCCAGGAGGCGAAAGGGCAGGGGGAGATGGGGCAGCGTTCAAAGAAAGCCCCCAATGAGCCTCAAACTCCTTCCTCCAGATGCAAAGTTGCCTCCAAGATGTAAACAGAAGGAACTGCTATCGTGTCTGGCTTGGCTGGTGATTTAGACGCGTTATTTGACTTCAGAGCATTGCAACAGCATTGTCTGGCAACAGGTAAATCTTACCCACCATGGGAAAGTCTGAAAAACTGAAAAGGAGGGGGGGACTAACGTCTGCTGGGGCTGTTAATAACACAAGGGTGCTTTAAAATTCCTGACTTAACTACTCTCTTCTGTGTTTGCATCAGAACCTCTGCAAAGACAGACGCTAATTAGCTTTGACTAATTCATGAAGAAAAAAGCTAATTAGCAACCCTCCAAACTTTGGATGACCTCTCTTCCCGACTCTTGCTGTTGCAGCCCATAAGCACCCATAAATTCTTTCCTTGGTGCAAAGAGAAAGGATGAAAGGTAACAAAAGGGTGAATAGCAGTGGCAGCTAAGGGTCAAAACACAAGCTTCATTTGGTAGCCCTTCACCACCGGCATAAAAAGGGAAAGATGGGCTGAAGATACAGGAACTAAGGTGCTAGATACCCAGCAGCTGGCTCCTGCCCCATCCCTTCCACCCCAAGGCCAGCAAACCTTTCACACCATACACCATCTCCATCAAAGACTCCATCAAGCCCAGGGAGGATTCCACCATCCGCCAGCGGTTGTGGATCCCCCTTGCATCTTCCTAATCCTTGGGCTTAGCCCACTGCCTCAGGCGGGTACAGAAAACAGAGTAAAGACTCGATAAGTAGAAGCCCAAATTCAGGAAGATCTCCTGCTCTCCTCCTGCTGGGCCCTGGGGGAGGTGTTGGGTGCATTCTGCTCTGTAAAGTGGGATGCTTTCTGGTGGGACCTCAGAAAGATGAACACTCCCAAAATGCAAACACTCCACCCCACCTGATGGCCTTAAGAGGTTTGTATTTGGAGAGGAGAGTTCAGTGCTTGGTGAGCAGCAGCTACGACAGCACAAACACTTCCATTACAAATTTAGGATAGAAGTGAAACATTTACCTTGGCACGAAAGCCTGAGCTATTTTTTCCTAAAATTTTCCCAGTAAAAGGAATTTATTTGCATTACAAGACATTTGAAGAGCTTACATTGGCCAATAACACTGACACTGGTATCAGACGGTTCAAACTGAGGGCTCACCATCCACTGGATGAATTTCAAAACATTTGGACTGAAATCAGCTCATCCCACCCCAGTTTCTCCCTTCCCAATAAAATGGTATTACCAATCCACTTTAACTCCCAATTTCCTGGCTGAATTAAAAAACAAAATTACTGAGAAATGCGTATGCTTAGGAGGCTTCAGCTTTGTGATTCCCAGTTAAAATAAATTTGAAGACATGATTAACATTGAATGCATTGATCTATCTATTTATCCAGTAAGATGATGTTTTAATATACCCAGGACAAACGGTAATTCATGTGCAAACATATTTGAATTGAAAAATGAAAGTCAACCATGAATTATTCCACTATCCATCATATTTACAAAAGCTGCAATGGCCATTTCTAGCTGGTTAAATCATAACATTGTCCCTAGAAATACCAAGCAATATATCAAATAGTTCCTTCCATCTTGTTGTGGCTCGATTTTTACTTTTTTTTAGAATGTGCTCTCTCAATTTACCCTTTATTTCTTTAAAATTGTATGTTTCATATCTGTTTTCACTGCTATTCTTAAGAATGCAGTTAAAATTACCACCGCTGAAAAAGAAAAATAATTTCCTCTTTTTTCACCCTGTTTATTTTGTATATTCTTGGCTTCTCAGTTTCTTCTGAATATCTGGCAGTTTCTTTGTTTTCTGTGTGTTGTCTTTCACATAGCAACAGAAGAAAGAGCAAGGATAAAGGGAAAAAAAAAACCCTTCACACGGGAAAATATGAGCTACTCTTGAATCCAAAGACCTTAGTACACTCAGAAGAGCTAATTAACAAACTAAATAATATACTTTGGAAGCAAATGCTGACGCACAAATGCAAAACAAGGAACAAGAATCTGAGGGTCATGGCGAATCACAACACAAACATGAGTCAACAAAGTAATGCTGTTAAAAAAACCCCAAAATTTTGATTTTTAGGAAGAGGAGTGGCATACACAAGAAATGGGAGATAATTGCTCTGTTTATTCAGCCCTTGTGAGACCTCAGCTACATTCCTGTGTCCAGGCTCAGACAATGCATTTTAAGACAGATACACAGCAGCAGACAAATTTAAAACAGCCCAGCCCCTGAACAGAGGAACAAAAGGCAGAGAGATTTAAGAAATTTAACCAATGACTAAAGGATAATGGAATTAGATGTATGAAGTCTAAAATAAAAGAGGATTACAAAGTAAAAACATAAATAGTAAAGCTGAAAAAAAAATTTAAAATATAAAAAATAAAGTGGAAGATGACTATGTCCAATGGCGGATGGACAAAAAAATCTCAAATTGCAACAAAATGCATTTTAGTTGGGTACCAAGGGAGAAATAATTCAATATTAAGGGTAGTGAAACACTGGAACAGGAGCTTCCTAAACCTGCTGTGGTATTAACTTCATGGAACTTTTCAACAGCAGCTTAGACAAATGAGATCAGGGCAAGATTTTTTCTTGTCCAAGTGCCAGAAACTAGATCATTTCTTGCAAATGTGTGTCGTTGCTTCAGGATTCTTATGGATTCCTGCTCCATGCCTGAGGCTGAGGATGGAACTGTAATACAAGTAGCAACAACTTAGGACAGAACAAACAAACAAACAAACAAACAGAAATGCATCACACCCATCCAGCACCTCTTCAGATCATGGGGAGGATAATTCTTTGACAAGAGACATTCATTGCATCTGCATTTCACTGACATTATCCCGTGCCAAGAACCTTGATGTTCATCTTCACACTGCAGAAATGTATTCCTATATTTAGCTAAACATCCAACCCTGACAAATAAATGTTTCATCAGCAATCTTGATTAGCAAGGATGGAAGAGTACAGATCTCCGCTGCAGTTACGTTTCTGTTCCCAAAATATTCCCCAACCAGGCTGCAGGGAAGTTGTGTGATGGGCCCGGGCTTGTTTTATGGACCAAAGACGACTGCAAAGAAGTGCCAGGTTCCCAGCCCTTGGCTGCACCGCGCTGCCCTGCGCCCACTGCCCGGGCTCCGAGCCCTGCTTCGGCCATACCCGATATCGCTTCTTGCCACACCTGATTCCCCCACGGAGCCCGAATAAAACACCCAATTCATTATGTCCACTCCATTCCTGGAGGTGATTGAAATAAAAAGCTGTTCTGGCAGAAAAGCTTAGGAAATGAAACACGAGAGAGATGGGGAAAAGAGAAGGAGAAAAATAGAAATCAAGAATAGAAAAAAGCACTCAACCAGGTGGATGGAATGAGTCCAGAATTACTTACAGCTCCAGAGCTGAAAGAAAAAGAAGAAAATGAACACCTGGGCATACTGTGAGATTAAAGGTGCATTTAGTATGTGTGTCCCAAAAAGGGCAAGTCATAGATCTGAACCACAGGCTGAGAAAAGAAACTCTTTTTCCCACAAAGATGGAATCTCAGTATTTAAGTTCAGGAAAGAAGTATTTATTCATAAAGATAGCTTTCTTGTTCCCTGCCAGAAGTAATGAAGATCATACTCAAAATCTACCACCTGCACATGATTACCAGTTATTTAACCACAATCAAAATATTTTAAAAAATGTAAATGAAGTACACTGACGGACAGAAATGCCAGTTCCAGCCAAACCTCCCCGTGAAATTCCTTCCGTAAAGCTGGGATTGCCACAGGCTATAATTAAAAAAATTGTCAATGTCTGAGGTCCCAAGTATTTTCCCACAGAAAATCCGCAGAGAGATCCAAGATTTGTATGCTCTGTGGCAAACATTAACACAGGCACCAGCACTGAGAAGGTACAGCTTGGGCAGAGCAAAATGGAGGCTGGTTCCCCAGTGCTTCCGTCCTGTTTCAGCACTGCTTCTTTTCACTCTGTTTCTCCTTTTCCCTCTGCTTTTCGTGAAGGGCGAGTATTCAGGAGTACTGATCCTACGTGGTTAACTCGAACAATAAATTAGCAAATTACATCTAAACTGAATCTGCTAAAATTGAATCAAGTCTCTTCCCTTCCCAGTCTACTGGGAGACCTTCTAGTGCAACTCGTGTTGACTTACTGTAACTCTTTGCCCTTACAAAATGCATTCCAGTTTTCAAAGGCAGGGGAAAAAAAGCACAAACACAAGGCATTCCTTCCGGTGCTCCAGACAGGCAGGTAGAAAAGTCTAGCAAAGCCAAAACACCAGGGCATTGACTCCCATGTCTCCAACCCAAAAGCTTTTTCACACAGCTGAGGTTCAGCTCTGCAGCCAGCACCCAACAGGCAGGTTGGCAAGTCCTGCCCGGCTGCGAGCATCAGCTCGCGTCCAACCTGACACGGAGAACACAGAGCCGTCCCAAGGAGCGTGATGGATGCTCTTCTGCACAACCTTCCACTGAGGAGGGATGCTGTGCCAGTTTTTGGCGGTTATGTTATAAAAGGAGTTAGGAGTGATTTGGTTTAGACAGTTAGATATGGGTGGTTGCAGAGGTAAATGGGCCGCTCCCTCATCTACGCCAGGAATTGAAAACACCTCTTAAAAAGAATATAATCTGTTACTAATAAATCTTCAAAGGCCTGCTGACATGCCCAAACACACACACACAGAGAAAATGAGGTTTTGCAAATGACACGGCGTTCAAGGCTACTGCCTGCTTACCATCCAGTCAAGAACCAGTACGGAGAGCAACAGAGGACGGCTTTTATACAGAGACAGTGGAAACCTTCAAATCTAACTAGTGTCCCCTGCCCATTAGCTATCCTATTTTTTTTGCTGTTTTAACATCACATTTTCCTATTTTTACAAACCTGCTTCCTGTAGCTATAGGAAAGAGCCATGCAAACAACAGGGGGAAGCTGACGACACAGGGGAAAGAGTGAAGTTGGCTAAAAAACTGAAATAAATCATTTGAATAACGGTGATCTCTTTCCTCTAAATTCATGTAGTTACAACAAATTCCCGTAAAAGGAACAGAGAAAAACAGATCTCATGCAAAATAACGCAAGGACTCTATTATTTTTTTTCTGTTGTTAGGTTGGCAATGCGCCTTGAAAAATGTATCCCTTCCTTGATGGGGGCCTTAATCTCAGCCTTCAGAAAGGGCGCTGGTGAAGTTCAAACATGTTTAATTCAAAACCAAAACAAACTTCTCTCTCTGGCTTGCAAATATTACATCACTGAGGCAAGGCATTGGCAATACTATTAATTAAGTAGTGCATTTAAGGTTCTTTAATCCTGGAGGCTACTTTTGTGTAAGGTTGGCGATGGTCCGCAAGGGACAACTCATCGTGGTAGCTTATTCCAAGCAGATACTACTCCTTGGCATATCCTTTATGCCGACTGTTGTAAAACAAACCTGTAGCAGAATCCAGGACTAGTACCAACTAGTGAGGGTCACACTGGGGAGAGATGGCTTAGACTGCACGTGCTTTGGTGTTGGGACTGCTTTTCTGGAGAGATTGTCCTCCACCAGGACAAGGTACATCACTGCAGGGTGAAGCAGCTAACGGAGTTACTGTTTGACAGGAATCAGCCATTCTGCTGGGTCCCCGGCTGCAAAGCCTGCTATCATCATAAAAATGATGAAAAATCAAGTTGGTCCCATTCACTGTGGGAGGAGTTTGGTTATGGGCAAAGGAATCTATAGGTGCAACTCCACCGTTCGTAGAAGCAACAGCGTCTGCCACAAACACAATGATTCTGTTTAACACATTTCCTTTTTTCTCCCAGATCTCTCAGCAGGATTCATGGAAGAATTATTTATAAAGCCCTCTTTGGTGCACTGTGATTTAATCAGATATAGTTTGAATATCCCAAGATGTATTAATTACCATTGCCGCACAAGTGCAACTGAAGAAGCAAAATGTTTTTCATTTGCACGGGCTGAGTATTTGTTTAAAATGTTCTTGGTATCATTAGGATCTAATCAAAACAGAGTGCATGATAGTTAGGCAGGAAATACAAAATAAAAAAAAAATTACCTGCTGCTTAAGTATCCAGTTTTCTAATAATATTGCAACAACGTCGTGACAAATAATTGGCTTCCCAGTTATAATGGAATTCCTTATCTAAGTTGGTAAAATTACCTATTGGTATTTTCAAAAGACAAGGGAAGGTTGGGAAGGAAATGATAATTCTCTCCAGTATGGAGAGATCTAATCAGGAAGATAAGTAAAGATATATCACCTGACTTCTTTTGAAAAATAAAAATAAAAATGATTGAAGCAAGTTTTACAAAGGCTCGAACCCTTTTGGAAAATCATGCAAGTGCAATTTTAAATTAAAATTTAGAATAAATTGATTCATAACTGCTGGGTTGTTTTTAATGACCTGTTTGAAGGTCCCTGCAGGTAGAATACCTGATTTGAATTTTACGAATAGACGTAGGAAAAGTACAAAATATTTAAATAGTTTTATTTCAAACTGTTACCAATTGTGACCTCTCCTTTCCTGTCTACCATAAAAAATGGCTAAAGGGCTACATTTTCACATAATTTCATGACCACTTTTTTTTTTTTTTTTTGGTTGTCCCAATCCCAGGAAACTATGAAGCGACTCAGTTTCCCAAATCTTGCGCATGCAACCTTGGAAAAGTTAAATCTTTTAAAACTTCCCTTTCAATACATCACATTTTTGGTTTAGGCAAAGCACTTCTTTAAATTATGATAGCTCTTTTAATACTATGGTATTAATACTTTAATACCAAAGCTAAGCCATGACTTTAACACCCATCATTAAAAGCGCATCAAAGTTTGCCTGCCTTTTTCCAAAAGTATTCAGGCTTTTCTCTCTAATCTTTTCTTGAACGTTCTGCACTTCACCTCACCTGGGACATAACATTTCAGAGCATGATCATCTCTTGACGAAACGTCTTTCTGAGGAGGCGTCCCTCAGTAAGGTCTTAAATTTTCCTAACAGTTAGCAAAGCGTGAGCGAGCCTATAGCAGACCCTTTAATGTGACCGTAAGAGGGGCTGGAGATGTGGGATGGGGAGAAGACAAAGCCACGGTGTTACCATTTCCAGTTAATTTTCTCTGTACTACGAAAACCAGAATAGTCAGCTAAAACCACTAGCTATTAGCACAGTACAGAGGGTATAAATAGAAAGTATATAATTTACTAGTTGTGAGAGTTGTGCCCTTTTCTGGAAACAAAACTAAACGAGACATGCAGAGACGGTAATTTCTAAGTAGTGGAATTCGTTTAATGCTTGCTATCGTGCTTTGATAGTTATCATGCTTTGATAGAAACACGGTCTAGCCACAAAATCTCACATCCTATCTGGGCTGTGGCGTCAGGCTCCAAAGCGAAGTTTTACTTGCTGTGCAGCTAACGGCTACATCCAAAATTCTACCGTAGATCTAATTTTGGATAGAGAAACCATCTGCCCTTTGTCCCTCAAGTATCCAGAGGGTTTGAATCCAAACATCTTGTTCAGGTCTATCCTCCTCATAAGGAGGATAAGCTAAGTAAGTCTCAAGAGAGTACGTATTCGCAAGTGGCCTAAGAAAAAAAAGGTAGCTATTGAGTGCTGTACAAACGTATACAACTCAGCATTTGTTCTTCTGGAGGACTTCCTATCTGATGATTTCTGTGTACTTTATTAACACTTAACTTTCAGAACACGTATGAGGCATTATCTTCATTTTACAGATAGGAAACAGAGATATTTATTCAGATAAGGCACAGAAAGGTGAAGTGACTTGCCTGAGGTCACATCAAGGTTTCTGGCAGAGGCACGATATTTCCAAATCTTCTGAACTCTAGGCCTCTGCTTTAAATTACAAGACTTCATCAGGTTTATAGCATCTCACCCTCCCCTCCTACCAATCATTTGCAGTGCTGAATTTGCTCCGAGCAAAATGCATTCATTGATGAACTCTATTACTTGTTCCTAAACATTACTTATGGACTGCAACTTCAAATGAAATTCTCTGCACTGCAGTCATATTTTACCTACATGGTTATTCTAATTGAGTATTGAGCAAAGTGGCTAATTAGGAGTCTTCAAGGGACTGTTTGTTTAATTTTGTTTTGGAATGTGTGCTTGCATAAATGCCATACAAGAAAAAGTCTGGAGGCCACAATCATCTGCAATGTAAAAATATTTCGGTTTCTGTGAAGTTTTCCCTCCCCCGAGGGTTCTAATTCATCTCTACTAGTTGATAAATCAAGTCAGAAACACCCTCCCCCCCCTCGCCTTGGTGTCTAGCAGAAATATGACCCTTTTCTTGTCCAGGCATGCAGACAAGTGATGAATCAGACTTTCCCCAAGAAAATGCTGCAGCTCTTTTCCTTAGGCACATTGCTGCCTGAATAACTCAGGTTTTCCTACAGTGGGCCTGTTTTAACAGCCTTTATTCACATGAAGTGAGCAGAAGAGGTATGGTCTGGGTCTGATCTGGAGAAGGTTATCAAGTGCCATCCAGACAAGGCCTACAGGAAACTGAGGGGTCTTTCAGAGCACGCTGCTGCAGTCCCTACCCCGCTCCTGCGTGACTGCTGAGGCAGTGCCAGAGGTTTCAGCTGCTTGCAGCAATCCCAGCCTATTCTCCACTCTTCACTAAGGAGCATTTAGGCACTCTGGAAACACCGAAAATATCTGTGAAGACTGCCAAACACGACTTACCACTACCTGCAACACATACCAATATCCCTACCTCCTTAAAGCGTTAAAAGAAGCTTTAACTTGAAACATTAGTATTATTCATTATGATCTAAATCACAGGTATTTCAAAATATGTTCAACTCATTAGAGCCCTAGGGCAAGTGGATTTCCCCACAAAACCGTTTCTTCCCCTTCGAAGTGGAACAGTGCCAACTTCTTTCCTGCCCTAGAGAGAAAAGGCAGAAGCCGATCCACAGAAGAGAAGGGATGCAGGCTATGTAGAAATGTGAATGCTGTAACTTTAAATATGCAACTGCTTCCCTGATTATCTGGGCTTTCTTTGTATCTGCTGGCTTAGCTCATGCTCTTCCCTACCACCACATTCAACACTGTGGTTACTAAAACTTTTGCTCACATTGTTCGGCACCAACATGACTGAACCAAGAAAACACAAGTTTGGTCAACGTTCAGGCAATAATGAATTAATTTGTCCCACAGGACTCATGCAACACTTATGAACACTCCCATTTTACAGAAGAAAAGACTTCTGCAGAAAGACAAAGCGAACTGCCTCATTTGCTACAGGTCAACAACAAACAAGTTGTCAAAACAACAAAGAAATTAGGGGTCAGCTAATATTTATTTCTCGTACCCTGGAGCATACAACAACTAAGTGCAATGATTCAGGTTTCCCTGCCCACGTTCATTCTCTGTAATCTTCAACTCCAGGTACAAACTTGGCTCCACTGAACTCATCAGCAACGTTCACAGTATTATTTAATCAGGCGAGGGTCTCACTTGCTCTTAATTGATGAGCCACCGGTCACAGGGAAAGAGAAGCTCTTGCTCACAACCAAAGGAACAGCCAGCATACGGCGTGGCAAGGACTCGGTCCAGCGAGGAGAGGCCTGAAATTGAAATGCAGCTGAAGCAGTGGATTCTTCTCACTTGCTCTAAAAGCTGAGGGAAGACAGTCAGGAAGCCTGACTGGTGGTGATTTTTTATCTTCCAAGTACTGTTAGTTGGGGGGTTCTTTTGTTTTGTTTTGAATAAGAACAAACTAAAAATTGGCAAATGCGCCAACTACTCGGAAGTGCAAGAAGAAAGCAAAGCGCAGAGAACCCCTTCCTTTCCCTATCGCCTTGCAGCCCAGCAGGGTACTTTGAACTTTGCTTGTAGCACATGGTTTGCTACAGTATACGCTCCATAGCCTACTAAAACCAGAAGGAGAACCAGAAGGTGAGAGTAAAAAAAGCCTTCCTAAGGCAATAAGCTTGTATATGTTGGACCTTGCTACACAGTGCTTCAAATTGTTCCCAAATCTCTTTTCACTTGATCCTGTGCATTTGGCTTTATCTGTTTTTCCAAACTGCTTTAAAATACTGCTCTTTAAGAACAGGATAAAAGAGCAAAAGCTACGTGCATTGGAAATGAAATTACAGTGCATCCCATGGCTTTGCAGTTGTAGCTGCTAATCAGCTGTGTACTGGCACCAACATTTAAGAAATTTTGTATCAAATTTGGCAAGCCATTGTAACATGAAACAGACTCCCAGTCTCTAAAAATTTTTCCACCGCCTTGCTCCCATTTCTTCCCTCTGAGTAGATACTGAACAGACTTTTTTCATCTCCCAAGAGCTGTGTAATAGAAACAGAGTGCTGCAGGATGTATTCATCCCAATGATTGTTTATTTGGATCACTATAATCCAGACTGATTTACACAAGAAGAAGGGTCCCTATTTAAGCGAGCTTGTTCCAGTTCATTCCTACTTCACACTTACACCAGGACTCCCCGAGCCCCATGAGTTAACACAGATGTTTGAGAGATGAATCGGGAACAGAGACTTAATATAAAGTTTGCAGACACCAAGCAAAAAGAAGCACAGCTGTAATGCACAGCCCCCCACTGTGCAAATGACTCCAGCTTCCTCTCTAAAATAGCTTCAAGTATTTTATTAATTCAGAGAAGGTCAGACTTGCGTATCAACATCCACTGGTTTGTTTCAAGGCGGTCTGTGCTGCATGTTGTGAGATCTGTGGGTACAGTACCCAGCTATCCAGGTATCTGTCTGAGGCACGAGTACTCTCCACGTGGCAGAGACCAGAAGTCAATTCCTCAAAAGGTAAACTGAGCCTGCACAGCACAATGAATTGAAAGCTTTTGGTAAAGGCAGTGATCTGATGTTTATGATGATAACTGGGAGAGATCAGCTTTAAACTAGGAAGTGAGCAGGGTGTTACCTCGCCTCAGTAAATCTTGTTTTACCCCTCTGCTCTCAAACTGCTGCTCCGTATCCTTGGGAATCGCACACTCCGCACAATTGCAGGGAGACGACTGAACTTGCGCGCTCACTGTGTCGCTCTGGAGATGGCACAGGCAGCGTGGCCAAAGCTGCACCCCACAGACTCACCCCAGCGTCAGGCTGCAAAAACTCTACAACACACGTGGATGTGGGCATTCACGCTGCTCTGAGCGCTGCGCCCCACACCTGACGGGACTGCGCCCCACACCTGACGGGACTGCGCCCCACACCTGACGGCACTGCTCCTTGCAGCTCAGGGATTCCCACTGCAGCGTATTGTATGGGGTACCTCCAAACGACTGGAAAGGCCAAGATCCGAGGTGCTTATTAAAGTGGTCTAGTTAATGAAATAACACTGATTGTGCTGAGCTTCACCTGCCCTCTCCTGAGCCGGGCTGACAGAGAAGGTCTAGAGGGATCTTAAACTTCCTACCTACTCAATACCAACTAACTTGAAAAATTAATCAAGGAAATTCACATTAATACAACTGACAGGCAAATGTAATTACAGTGTGCATAACATTTAATTCAATATGGTTACTGAGCCTAAAAAGCACATTACTTTCTTTATGAGATTGCTTCGCTATTTATTAGGGAAAAGGTCTTTGTAAAATGACTCTTTATCCTGCTGCTGGGAAGAAAGAGAGATCTGGGAGCTACTCCCATGGCATGGAAATCGCTTTATTCACTTCAGCTAGATTGGCTTTTTAAAAATGAGACAGAAATCAAGGCCAGAACTGCATCGCTGGTCTTCCACTACTTTAGAGTAACTTCTGGGTGACCACTGTGGAAATCCAGCTCGAGTTGCAACTCTCCTATCCCTCTGACCCTTCACACAGCCCCTACACACATTCCAAATTGCTGTTTATCTTGTTGTTATAACAAGACTTCTTGGTTTTTTTGGCTTGCCCAATAAATGTTCTGTTCAATTCTAGGTTTCAAAGTTATATCAGATGGCAGAGTTTTTATCAGTTTAGTTTTCTTGCTTCTTGGGAAACGAATGAGTAGCAGTGGTGACAGAAGAGTCACCTACTTGTAGACCTCAGCAGAACTCACTAATGCCTTTTAAATTAATTTGAAAGGCTGTCTTGGCACAGAAAGGCCAGACCTTCCTCTTTTTAATTAAAACTTAAAACAAAAAAAAGCAGGGTGAATTTATGCCTTAATCTCCCTCTCTGGTCAAACAACGTAGCTTTACTCACTCCTAGCAAGTGGACTTTTTTTTTCCCAAGCCCTGCCCTTCACTCATAAACAAAACCAGCCAGAGCTCCGTCTCATTATAGCCTGCACAGACACATGGTCCTGCTGCGAGGGCAGCCCCATGCAGAGAGGCACACAACAGCAGAAGGAGCAGTTGTCTGCTAGTTTCTTATTATAACAGAGCCGCCGTTCATACAGCGCTGGGGCTATTTAGAAATTCCATTTTTAAACCCTGTTCCAAGGGTTTGTAAACCTGGATGGGAAAATTCGTTACGGATGGAACCACGACCAAGCTGAGCCCTGCTTGCGCAGCCATACGTGGTCCCCTGCCAATGGACGCTTACGGACCCAGGGCGCTGGCTCCCCCAGCCCCATCCCCTCCGACCTCTCCTCTCTGCTCTCACGCAAACTGCCTTTTGGTCGCCGGCTGCAAGAGCAAACTGTGGTGGTCATATCTCTGCGCTACAAGAAACACAGCAAGAGGAAACAGTGGAAGCATAAATTTTCTCTTTTGCTCTTCAGTTTTGGATTTGGGCAAAAAACAACAAATTTGGCAAGCACTGTGAACAGAAACAGATACATCGGTAAATAAATCCATTCCTGTGCTAAGCCAGAGCGGCGCTAGCCTTGGCTACACTTTTACAGCTGTCTTAATGAAGTTTACATCCGACTCAATACAATTAAAAGAAGAAGAAGTTTTGAACCCTGAAGTAACAATTATAAAATTAATCTAGACCTGTCAGATATGCCAAAACAAGCAGGATTTCTTGATCCACGGATCAAATGTTACAGCAGGCCTGTCAGTCAGCTGCTGATGAGCGCAACAGCCCTGAAGTCCGTATGGCAGTGAAGACACATTAATAATTGGAATAAAAATGTGGATTGCTAATACCTAAGACAAGGGAGGTGCCCAGCATGGCTGCTGGTTTTGCTGATGTTTACATTCAGCTGATGCAGGCAGGGATGCGGGCAGGGATGCGGACAGGCTGTCCCTGGGGGTGCAGGCAGCACCCCAGTGCCCCTCAGATGGCAACACTCATCGCAAGGGGCCATCTGCCTGAAAACCACTCCACACACCAGCCAGTGACCGCTGCCAAAAGCCACGCACGTTTTAAAGCAATCCTCTGGATTGTCCAGTCTTACCCACTGGCTGCTCTTCCGACCCGATGGCTGGGAAAGAAGCGCTGGCTTCCTTCCTCTCCCCTTCCTTTCTGGAGCAACTCCAGAGAAGCTGGTGAGGGGTCTAGAGCACAAGTCTTAAGAGAAGCAGCTGAGGGAACTGGGGTTGTTCAGCCTGGAGAAAAGGAGGCTGAGGGGAGACCTTATCGCTCGCTACAGCTACCTGAAAGGAGGTTGTAGCCAGGGGGGGTCGGTCTCTTCTCCCAAGTAACAAGCAATGGGACAAGAAGAAATGGCCTCAAGTTGAGCCAGGGGAGGTTTAGATTGGATATTAGGAAAAATTTCTACACTGAAAGGGTTGTCAAGCACTGGAACAGGCTGCCCAGGGAAGTGGTGGAATCACCATCCCTTGGAGGTATTTAAGACATGGAGATGTGGTGCTTAGCAACATGGTTTACTGATGGTTTTGTCAGTGTTAGGTTGATGGTTGGACTCGATGATCCCTTCCAACCTGGACAGTTCTATGATTCTGATTCTTTAGACACGCAGTCACACGCCAACTGGCTTCACAGCCACTGCTCCGCCATGCTGGCTCCTCGACAGCTCTGGCCGGGGTCCACAGCCTACACCCCCGCAGCATCTGCTCACCCTCGGCAGGGCCGCCATCTCCCCCTCCGACAGCTTTCTGTGGCAGATCAGTGCCATCGATTATCAACAAGAAGCTGTAAAAAAAAGCCAGGAAACGGATGCCTGAGACACCCCTCAGGACAGGCTCCTCCGTTTCCAGGGCCAGAAGGGGCATCTGGCCTTCCCTCGCCCGCAGGCCACGCTCCTGCATTCATTTTGCTCCATTGTTGCACCAGACTCTTCAAATTGCTTTTGTCACGCCCAGGGAATAATCTAAGCAGGAGACGGCGGTCGCCCCGAGCCCAGAAAGCTTCAGCTGGGTGCTTTGGGGTGTCGGGAGGGAAGGGCGCAGCCGGCACGGGGCAGCTCCCAACTGCTGAAAGGTGCCGAAAGCCACGCTGTCGGCAGGTGATACTCACAACATGGAGTCCATACCAACACACGGGTATTTGGGAGCTACAGAAATAACCAGGAGGGTTTGCAGGTGGAAAATTCTATGAAGTGACCTCACTTTAAAAAAAAAAAAATTAAAAATCCCTAAAAATCTACCGTAGGTAGAAGGCTTTCAGTTCCACGCTCCAGGCCATTTTTCAGCTAGCTGTCACTTTTCACTTCAAAGGTTATTCCTTAAAGCTAAATAAAATATTTATGTTATCCAGTACAAAGCATGAAAAATTTCTGTTTTGCTCATTTCTGCACACGAATTTGATACCTGCCTGTAATTTCCTTTCTGT
Source organism: Limosa lapponica baueri (assembly GCA_002844005.1). Classification (NCBI taxonomy): domain Eukaryota; kingdom Metazoa; phylum Chordata; class Aves; order Charadriiformes; family Scolopacidae; genus Limosa; species Limosa lapponica. The sequence goes on from KZ505636.1 coordinate 4,511,789, forward strand.
TGTTTGCAGGTTTAGCTGCAAATATTAAGTGCTCATTATTACTAGAACTGAAAAACCAACAACCAATCCCAAGGTCAAACCCGGATATTAAGTGCTGGGTCATTTCCTGCCTCAGTGACAAATCTGCCCCAAAACGCTTGCTATCACATCAAATCAATTAGATTTTTTTTCTTTCTCTATCAGAGGTTATGAAGAGCTTATTTCATCAGTTAGGATGAGGTGGACTCATGTCCCCCAGGGAACCCTGCGCAGGTTATATACTGTCAGGCCCCTATTTACATGCACGCAGTAAATGTAAATACCAGTGCTCAATTTATCAAACAGATCATTTTTATTTATTTATATCAATATATCAAACGTATCCAATTTTATTTTCTTCAACCAACTCAGTTAACAGCTCACTGCATATACTGTGCAAATAAATCTCACAATATTGTCATTCCATTTTTGTTTGTTTGTTTAAACCCCCAGCTTTAGAGCTAAAAGCTCCCAAATCAGAAATGGAAAAAACAGGTTTACTCATCCCTGAACAAATTTAACTCCCGCTAAATTAAATTTTATTTTGCTTCTAATTTCATGTAGAGTAAGAGAAAGTCCAAGGCTTTCTATGTCCCAAGTTAAATACTAGAACTATAGTTTTCACCAAACATTGGAAGTGAAAAGCACCATAAAAATGCTATCATTATCCATCTACTCCCTGTGCATTTGCTAGCAAAAACTAACCTTTGTAAAGGCCAGCTTTGCCTGTTAGTTTTGCATGAGTAAATTTAATGCTGTTCTACTGACCTCTCCTATTTTTTATCCTAACTTGGCTTAGGCAGGTTCGAGTCGTGTGGACAAGAACACGGTATATTCGGAGACACAAGATTTACTTTTTGCAAACATTGGCCTTATCAGAGTAGGTGCTGGAATCCATCATGTAGGAGGCTTGATTAATGCATTATAAATATAAAAAAAAAAAGATTAATAAAGCATTTCTACACCTCCAGTGTAAAGGGCCACAACACACCTCCAACCTGTATCAGATGAGAGGGAAATTCCTCCCTGTACATGGGGGTTATCACCCTGCCAAAACAAGCATGAAACTGAGAGATGCTTAATGAACCAGAAGAACCAATCTAACCTACAATGGAAAACAAACATTCATTCTGAGGGAATGTAACCAAATATATTTCAGATGCAACACACACCATCAGGAAGCCAACTTAAGGATGAAGACTGCATTCCCACATGAGCTACGGCCACAAGGCACCCACGTGTCTTCTCAGATCCTATGGACACAAACGAGTTTCACCACAGGCACAGAGACCCATCCAAATGCATCTGGGGGCATCATCCAGAGCTGACGTACACCAGCATGTTAAAAATGACCCACTTGGGTCAAAAATGGCCCAGTGTGGGGCCATCACTGCTTAACATCTTACCCAACAGGCAGAAGAATAGGCCCATTTAAAGAAAACTTTGAAAGAGGGCCTGTTGTCACACGATGAAGTGAAGTTTTCCTCATCTTGACAGCATAAGAAACACAACTGAAGAATAATCCAGTAAGTAAATTGTTACCACTCGGGGGATTCAAGTATTAGAAAGAAGCTACTTAAAGCCAACTGGGAGATCAAATATTAAATAATAATGTATTAGAACTAACAAAATAAAGATGAAACGTGCTTTACAATTTTAGCCAGAAGTACTACTGGCTTTAATCTGAAAAAATGCAACATAACTAAGAACAACTGAGATGGCATTAATCTCCGAATTCAGTGCTGTGACGAGGAAAAAGAGAATGGAAGGACTTTAATCCCACATGAGGTTTTATCTTGCACTGTTTTGATCTGGCAAACTTACTTTGAGGTTTGCTTGTTTTCACAGCATTTACTAGAGAACGATGACAAGGGGCCAAGGTCCTCCTCTCAGCCAAAGCTCCCTGGTAGCCCCCAGTCCTGCCACCCTGCTCCACAGATGAAGTGGCACAGTGTCCAACCTCTGCTGGCTGCACCTCCATATTAGAAGATAAGCATGCCTGCAATCTGTTCCACTTCATGCTAATTACAGACAAATCCTGTTTAGTCTACTCATGAAAGTAAATTGATTTGCATGGGATTATTTACAAGGGCAAACGGGATCTAGACTGGCCCTAAGGATTTGGGGCTTTTGGGTGAGATATCGATGAAGTCTCCAGTTGGATGAATTTTGAGTGTCGTTTACATTGTGTTAATACAGGTCACCAAATGCGATAGAGAGATATCTTCCCTCCACCAGCCCTACACAATACAACTGGTTTTTAACTTATTTTTCAAGTAACAGAGTTGATTTACTATTGTAAATCTTAAGCTTTGCTTTGAATAGCCAAGGGATCTGGTAATAGTAGATAACTGTAGAATTTTTTAAGGTATTCCCAAAGGGACTGCCTTCTTTAGACCAGTTAGCATTTTTGAAGGAGACAGACAAAGCAATACTACAACTTGGCCCAAACCTTCCCTTTGCCCGTTTACTCCACTCCTCGGGGACCCATGCATCGTTTTTAAACAAGGCATAGCTTATATGCCTTATACATTATTAGTGCAGCATTTTCTCCCCAGGCTTTCCAAGCTCTCAGCTCCCTGCAGAGCCGCTGTTGACACTTCACATGCACCTACTTTGTAGTCCCTTTGTCTTATGACAAGATAATCAGTGCGAGGCAGATAACGTCCTTCCATGTAGCGGCTAAGGTGGCTCTAGCGCGGGGTAGTCTACCTTCAACAGTAACAAAGACAGAGGATGACATGAGGAGAGACAGCTGTAGAGCTGCAATCTCTGAATTTCAACTTTCTGGAACTCCCCCTTTACATGACAGCACCGGAGTCGACAGAGAAGGAAAGGGGGATTCAGCGTCTCTCCTGTCACGCTGTGAAGCTCAAAACTTCACATCTACAGCACCTTCATCTTTCAGCAACTGCTGCATTGGCTGGGGGCAGGGGAGGTGGGGGAACACAGCTTGTTGGATCCTTGCATTTCTCTTATATATACACGTATGTGCACTTGCTGTCTTAGTGGCAAAATCTTTCATCTGTGAACTGGTGTCCCAGTGCCCAGGGTCCCACAGGTCCAGACCAGCTCTCGGGCTCTTCTATCTCAAAACAGTTGTCATGGACTAAACTGTTCCATCAAAGACCACTGTGTTTCTGTGCACTGACTGTAGTTGATTCTTGAGTATTAACATGGATGTTTCTCTCTTGGACATTCAAACGCAGGAGAGATTAGCCCAGTCTTGCTGTGACCCATCCTCTCCCTCAGGCCAGGGCTGGAGTACAGCACTTTGTGGCCTTATTCACTCTCAGACACCGTTGAGGTCAACTTACTGCATCCAACAGAATGGGTGGGATTTTTTAAACCATTTCTAGGTTGGCAAGATTTTTAAATGTCCTAAACGTTGCACCAGCTCAAAAAAAATTCCCTTTGCTCCAGTCTCATAGCTGGGTAGCTCTGTGAGCAGGTTTTTTTCTTCCAGAGGCAGATAACCTTCCCTGTAAAGCTCAGCAAATGTCAGGTATTTACAGTGTCATTGCTCCTCTCAGGTTTCTAAGGCCTCTCTGATACAGATACTCAACCATAACCAGGGCTTGTACACAAGAAGCTTTCTTTTTTTTCAGTTTGCCTGCCCTAACTGCACTTGAAAGCTTTTTAAGCAGTAAATTCCAAGTCAGCTGCAGGACAAGAGACAGAATTGCCTTAACCCATCTCCTCTGCTCTCCCTGTGATCCTTGCTTACTCTTCCCATCAGTGACCTCATGTTAACACGGCAATTTCCCCTGTGTCCTTCTTGTATCTACCACAGCCACTCACCTGATGCTTAGGACAGGCGGCATCTCTTTGGTGAGCACTTGCAGGGATGCAGAGAGGTGAACCCCAACTCCCTGTGAGACCCCAGATCTGCTAATGCCCAACAGCAGCAGCTGCAGGACAACATCCCACAGTCCAGATAGTTTCCACTCCTGGGAGTCAATGAGCACTGAGAAGAATTAGATTTGACCCTAAAATCCAGCCCAGTAGGCACTCCTGCCTTCAGCAGCTTAGAGGCGGGACGCAGTCAGTCATGGGTCTCCTGCCTGCCCAGAACCCGTGGGCAGTTTATCTGCAAACCAGCAAGCCTTCAGGTGATGTGCCAGACCCTTTGCCAAAGCCATAGGATGCGTTGCTGACTCCACAGTGTCTCGGTTCACAACAGCTCAGGATTTGGCCCAGGAGACAGGCTCGTTCAGTCATTTCATCCAGCATCCCCCACTTCCAGACAGGCTTATCTTCACCAGTTCAGACTGCCTAAGAAGTGCTGCAAGGCATTTGGCTTTGCTTATCGGCGGGTGTATCGAGAACCGATATCACAGACAGCAGCGACAATAGAAGCCTGCAATTCCCAAACTTCACTAATTAGAAGAATAAGATGAATTCAGGCTGGATCAGGAGATCTCCTCTGCTAACTCAGTTTATTGTCTGTATTGACCGGCACAATCTGGCCAAATCCCCAGTGCAAACAAGCAGTTTTAGCCAATATCGTCACAGAGCCAACAAGTCTTAATTTGCTACAGGAAATGCTCATTTTACTGTATCTTGTACATCTGGCAACGGCTAAAATGCATCTAACTTAGTCAACAGTCAGATGTGATGAAACACAGCCAGCATTTTTCCACTGGCGTAACGCAGAGCTCAGCAGACGAGCTGAATCCAAAATTTGAACACCACTGAACATCAGATGTTTCTACATTCATTTTCAATTAAATGTTTTTGTGCAGGGCTCGGAGAGAGAAAGAGGCTGTCTAGAAATATGCTACATGACAGAAGATACATAAAGGAAAAATAAATAGACGCACCTACACGAAGCGCAAGGCTGTTCCAGTAGCACTGCAGAGAATATCTCTTCATCTTGCAAATCAGGTTTTCCCCCCATACACTGAAATACTGGGAAAGCTGGTTTATTTTTTAAAAGTTCACAGAGGGTTGGGGTTTTTTAGTTGACAGCTGCCCAATACAAATAATTAATTCCTACAGTTTGTTCCCATCTGAAACACACTTAAGCCTTCTGACCCACATTAGATCAAATCCCTAATTTTATTTTGCATTTGGATAACATTTTGTAAACACGTAGTTTCCTTCTAGCCCTTTGGTCAGAAGGGAGCAACCGTCTTCCTAGATGCCAACACTGCCTACAAGATGGAGCATCCGATTCTTCTGGCCACCTTACCTACCTCCTCCCTCCATACACACACATTCTCCAGGCTGATTTCAAGTTTTCCAGGATGGAAAACTGCTCCACACAGTTGCACATAGAGTCACGGGGAGCAGACTGGGAAAATTTTCCTCCACTGCTGGAAAACATGACTAACCAGCATCTGAGATGGCTCCAAAACTGACTTGTTCTCCCAGCAGAACAGAGGAATCGGTTGCTAATGTGGAAAGCCCAAACTCCCAGCAATCACGCTTAATTTCTGACTCATTCCTGTTGGCATCATTTTTTCCCTCTCCCCTTTAATCTCCCCCCGCCTCAACCCCAAATAAAAAACCTTGGGAAAACGTAACACAGTAGCAATTACATTATATTTTATGTTCGCTTTGAGAAATCGCCTCCATTTTCCTTGCTGATCAAAGGGAAAGAGGAGGCGATGATCTCCACACCTGAAACTAACAGTTTCAGGATAATTCACAGATTACACCAATTCAGAAATACTCAGGTTTTGATACCAATTGGCTGGTTGGACTTAGTTTATATGAAGCAGCACTTCCCTTCTCTTCGACCTGTTTATCCTAGAATAGAACAACAACAACATAAATATGCCCCACTTAATTCTTCATTATTTGTAGTTTTCCATGACGCTAAAACCAGTGTTTAATACCAAAGCATTGGAGTTCATATTAAGAAATATATTTTTACAAAGGCAAAAAATACAGGCAAAAAATTAAGTTACTTGATCAAGCGCATAGAAAATTACGGTCAGAGCAGGGGCAAGAAACTGGGTCTCCAGTGAAAGCTGGCATCTATTTCCCTCCAAGCAGAGCTTCATATGGAAGTCGGGGGCTTTCTTGCTTCCTCCCTTCTTCACGCTATCACTTGCTTTGGGAGTCTTTATTTTGGTCTGACACTTTTAACAGGGTTGGGATCAGCTCTGAGATTTGCCAGTTTTCTCGTGGGAGGGATCTGTTTGGTTTAAGAGAGAGTGGGAGAGGAAGTGTTTGGTTTTGCAAACACAACCTGCACTCAAAGATATTTTTATTCCCTTGCCTTCCTACCAAAAGGTCTAGGCTCAAAACCACTGAGCAAAAGGTGGATTTAAAATTCCGAGATTAAACTGCAGGTGGGAGGACCTTCAGTTTTCACTGGGGGTTTAATCCTACCACCCCCCATTGCTTTGCTGCAGGCTGGGGGATGAGCCAGACACCCTGGACACAGCGTTCTTTCTCCCGCTACTCTGCTGCTGGCATCCTAGGAGCTTTGCCTGATTTTAGCTCATTTTTACCTGGTGTCAGGCAGCAGCTGGAGGGAGAGGCAAGCAGCGAGTGAGGAGATGCCAGGGCATCCCTTCCTAGGCCTGCCAGAGGGCAGAGGGGATCCCCACGGCCCAGCCACTTGTCCCTTTGGGAACCAGGCGGCCAAACGGGGATCACCACCAGCTGGGAATGAGGGAGTGATAAGTGGGGCTCGGCCCCAACTCTTGTCCTGCACTTGTCCAGCAGCACACAGCACAAAGTAATCTTACCAAATCATGTTTTTTCTTCCCAAAAGGAACAGCCTGTCTAATGCTGAAAGCACCCGGACCTCCTTTCCCTCATCCCTTGGGGCTCTCGCGCTGTGTGGTTGGAACGGCACGTCCCCCTCCAAAAACCTCCGGGGAGAGGCAAAGCGAGCAACCCGGCGCT
>KZ505636.1:4519433-4572987 GCA_002844005.1 Limosa lapponica baueri
GGGACAGACCCACATTCATATCTGAAGGGAAGAAAGCCAAAAGCATTCCTCAGTAAATTCCAGTCAAATATTCCCTGTGTAAAAGAGCTACATGCTGCAAGAAAGCTGCAAGATAAACTTCATTTCCAGGGAAAAGAAATACCTGGTTAGAAAAAGTAGTTTAAATGAACCTGGTGTAGATCATGTGAACGTAATCCTCAAAGCTATTTCCAGTTACGCAAAAGTAATGAGAAAAACTCTTCAACTGACGAAGTGGGCTACTTTCAAGTTGCATTCCTTTTCCTCTGGGTTTAGCCCCTTCTTTTCCCCAAAATACACGATACTTACAGAGCAAAACTAGAAGCTGGGGCTTTTGTTTCGTTCTGTGTTTGGTTTTTGTTTCGGAGCAACCATTTCATAACCATAATATTCCCAACACTGTTTACTTTTCAGACAGATGTTGCATTGTAATTCTGTCCAAATGAATTGGTTTGGGGCTTTTTTTGTTTGATTAGGGAACAAGCCGATAGGATTAAAACCACTGGGGCCACACAAAATTTGTAGGAGTTTCAATGAACTAACGTGCAAAATTGCCTCAAAGCAACAAGACTGACCACTTGCACTTCCAAGATAAATTCATCAACAGCTGCTTTCTACTTCTCTCCCTCCTATGTGTCTCTAAAGAAGCCTTAGGCAGACCTTCTCCATCCACCAGAGGGTTGAGGTCTAACAAGCTCCTGGGGAGGGAGGTGAGAGGAGCAGGACATGGGGGACCCCCACATGCATGAGGCCCCTCTCCCCGCGAGCCCACACTCACCCAGACTCCGCAAAACCAGATCAAGGTGATGGAATGTTGCAAAAGGACCTAAAAGCATGGCCTGAAATGAAGCTTGTTAAAGAAGAGATAAGGGGGAAAAAAAACGCACCCACACATGCCAGTGGAAAATGATGGCCCCAGAAGGTCAAACACTGCACAAAGGAAAAAAATGTTGGCTATTACGCAATATGAGATAAATTAATCGAGGCCAGAGAAACAGCAGCTGCTATGCAGATGGCACTTTCCACATCTTGACTGCCAAACCGGACAACTCAGGACTCTCTATTTCCGTTAATCTTCTTGGGCAATGACGGGCTGCAGCAAGCAATTTAAACAGTCACGTCCAAGCATCCTCAGAGCCTATGGAGAGCCTGTGGAAAACGATGGCTCTGGGGTTAACTAAGCCACGATTCTGATGAAAAGCAGATGCCATTTAATTATTTGGGGGGGGAGGGGGGGAAGGGGCTTCCACTAATTATAACCCATGGAAGTATATTTTATAGTACACCAAAGATCAAAATTAACAAGAGCCCAAGGCTACTAGCACACATGGTTCCTCCCATGCCATTAAAATTGTAAGAGTGGGAAGAGCAATGGGCCACTTCAAAACAAAGAGCCATCATTGCTGTCATTATGGTAAGTCCTGCATCTTGATGTAAAGAGCAGTACAGTCCTGGCTCAGGCTCCTCTTCTACCTGTCTGAGAGACTTCCTTTACCAAAAAAAAAAAATCATTTACAAATTAAATCTGTGTCAATCCAAAAGTTTCTTCCCTGGCCTTCACCCTCATGAATAGGGTACTATTCCTGACTAAACTACAACACAGTCTTTGGCAGCTGATTTTTTTTTATTTTTAAAACTCTGTTTCACATTTTCTGTACGTAGGAGCCCCTGAATTACGTAACAGGATCTTGGTCAAAACCTAAGAATTTTAAACATTTTTTCCCCTGTCTGCATGGTGATTGTAAAGGCATATAAACCACAAGCTACTTTAAGCTATAAGTTCCCATTCTGCTATGTTTGGAAGAAAATGCTTTCTATGAAGAGTGAGGTAGGAGGCAGTGGCAGATATCCACATAAATTCCTTGCTTTGGTCCACATGCAATCATTTCTCAGTACAAAGAAATCCTAATGACCTCAATTTTTGTGCCTAAGGTTCACTTTTCACAGTATTTTAAACATACCACCACCCCAAATGCTCTTCAGATCTACTACATGCAACAATCCCAGGAAATTCCTTTTGGTTTACCCTTCACTTACAAAGAAAGCCTCACAGATGAAATTCATTTCTCTTAAATTCTTTAAACAATATGCAAGCAGCGCGGGCTTCGAATACAGTGCTAATTATGGGTAGCGGGCCTTTTCCTATTTAAATGGTCAGGTTAAAATTTACGGTGTGGTTTACAGACTACAAAAATTCCTGGGTTAGTAGGTAATGTTTGTGGCCCTTCCTCATGAGGATCCTGTCTACAAGCAGGGGAATGTAACAGTGTTAAAATGTACATTAAGACATAAAGGGCAAGATTTTAAATCACGTATAGCAAAGGCTAAGGTAATCTCACCTTGAAGTTAAAAAATGCCACGGGCATAATTCTTCCAGTGTTTTTATTTTCACATGGAAGGTTCACCACATGAAAGCCAGACATAGGTATCAAGAGGGAGATGGTACAGAAGCAAGAGTTTGCATAGAAAGGTGACTTGCTGTCCTTTGTTGGAAGAAAAGTCAGCCTGACTCCTTCGGTATCAACCCATGGCAGAAACACACAACTTCCCAGGTTAACAGGAGTTCCCACATCGCTGACAGTACTCAGCACATCTTTCAAGTCAGGGAAAAAATCCTGGGGAACGCCTGTGCCAGCACCTTGCCTCAAAGCCCTCTACCTTCGAGGTCAGGCAAGAAATGGCACGATTTCGGATTTACAGCTGAAACTACACTCCTCTTGTACCTCTCCACCTTTAACTTGGCCCAAGATGCTGCTTTTCTGCTATTCAATAGCGAGCTCAGGCCTTGCACTTCCTTAAGTTCCAGCAGTGCCCCCCTGGCAGGCGGGAGATGCCAGCAGGCAGCAAGTGCAAGGCTGGAGCGTTCCTCTCCCCATCCCCACAAGAGCAGACCGCACACCAGCTTCCCTGCAAACCCTCACCCCAGCAGCAAGCAGCCTGCAGACCCTCGTGTTCTTTTTCAAATCCCCCAGGAAAGACAAAATCAGATGTGCCAGGTAGCAAAGAAAGCTTTTTTGTACCACAGCTTCCTCACTTTGCACGATTAGGGCTTACTTAAAAGGAGTGGAGGGCTGGTTTGAATTCTTACCCCACTTCTCCCCCTTCCCGAGGAAGCTCTGGCGTTCTGACCAGATGCTGGGAGCAATTCCAGCTCCATCTGTTTGAGAGTTTTGAGTTGTGCAACATAAATTTTACTTTAATGTGTGGTAATAATGACCTCCAAAACCCCATCTTGCCTCGTTCAAATGTGCTAGCTGAAAGCCAGTTTTCATATACGTTAACACATTAAGTATTGCGGGGTGCATGTTAATGCTGTTTATGAAGATTAAGCCACACAAATTCCCATTAGCACTAATGGCGGTTTCATGACCTAATCCCTGAGAAACACCAAAAAAAATTCTGTATCTTTCAGAAGCTCAAATCTCACCCCCGTACTCCCTACCCGTGCCTGTCTGATCACTCCCACGTTCAAACATCCCATTGCATCCATTCTCATTAGGTCTTTGCAAGCTCTGCAGGTTCAGGATAGGTCAAGCCTTCAGATTGAAAAGGCTTTTACAAAAGTTAGAAAGTACTGCAGGAAACGGCACCGCTGCTTCATTAAAGTGAATTTTCCCGCTTAAGGTAATATCAAATCAGTGCTAGCGTTTGTCAGAAAGTTTAGAAATTTTAAACTTTGCCCAGAGTTAGTCTTTTGGCGTTCCTGCGCAGACATCTGCATGGCCTGTTTTAACAAACCAGAAACAAACGCTGGCTGTGCTCTGTTTCTGTAGTTCTGCTTTTTCACAGCCAACCTATCCTGTTTCACCTACTTCTTCAATGGCAAAATGAAGACACAAAAGCTGATGAACTGAATGTTTTCAAATGTAAATCTCAAGTCTCCTGTGAAAAGGCAGAAAGCACTGTATTTTCCTCCCACAGGATGCTTGCCCCATCTTTGTTGCTTCACTTTAATTCAGGTCCTAGCAGATACAGAGAAGCACTGAAGTGTTGCTTTCTGGGTGATGTATTATTATCATAATATATGTTATTTTTGTTCGCAAGCACATACTTAGAGAGAAAAAACTATCTGTCCTTTTCCAGGTGGCACGTGTTATTCAACACTTTTTCTTTTCCAAGCAAGCAAACATCCAGCTTTGGCAAGAACGAGCGCGATGCTTATTTCTTTTCATTCTGCAAAGATCCTTGCAGATGTCAAGGTCATGGAAGAAGGAGCTGTGCAAGCGGCAAGTTTCATCAGAAACCAAGGAGGGGGCAGAGTCGGATCTTGCGGCAGGTTCACGCTGAAACAGCCATTTGCACTGAGCCAGGAGTCCCAAAGGAGCAGGTTTTCTTCTTCATGGTCTCTGACCTCCTCTAGCCTAAGAGCAATACTAAAATCAAACAGCTCCTTTTCTTCTTCACCCGCCCTTAACTCTCTGAGTACCCCTAAACCTGGGTCTTCCCCACCCGCTGGCTCTGCACTGCCACACACAGAGCAGCTCAGGGCTCCAGCTCAGAGGGTGCAGGACTTGCATCTAGAGACTGAGATAACAATGTGTTTCGTACCATTCATCTTATTTTAGAAACTAGGGTCAAGGCAGCAAGTTACACACCAGACAATGGGGTAAAACAATGATAAGCATCATTTACCAAAATTATTCAGGTCCTAAGAGCAAAATAGTGTCTGTGTATCCAGTTAGCAGAGAAAAATGTTGTCCCAAGGCACACAGGATGAAGTCACACACTTGGCTTTTGAGGTAAAGGAATTTTTCTTGTGAACTGTCACTGGTAATAGATGAGTGACAAAGTGGTCATTTACTCTTTGTTGATGATACTACGTAACACACTGGGTTATATGTACCGCACCGAAGCCTGCCTTTTAGTTTAATCTAAATGGCAGTGAAGAAGACTGATAGATATATAGACTTCAACTGCGCACTCTCCCAAAAAAGAATCAAAGTAACTGATGTTAAAAAAAAAGAGGTCATAATTATGTGCCGTCCAATACCGTGCATACCAAAACTTCAATGAATTTATCAAGTAACTTGTCTTGCATTCAGCAGTCAGGCACAAACATTTGTCCATGCTGAAGCCATGCTCAGCAGTGAGGTGACGGACACAAAACCCTACGTCTCTAGTGCACCCAAAAGACTACCTCTGATTTCAGATTGTCTATATTTATTGTTTCTGGCATCTTAACGAACCAAAAAATCAAATGAAAAAAAAGGAGATTCTTGCCTAAGTAACCTACAAAGCCAGAAGTGTAAGAGGAACTAAGCAACTAAGGAAATTGGATGAACTTTGATACAGAGCAGCTGATAATATACATTGAAATCAGCCTTAAGCCACGTTTGCAAAGCTTCAGTTGGATGCAGTGAAAGAGCAGAACCAACAGTCAGGACAGATTTGAATGCCTGTGATGAATACAGAACAACAGAGATAAGGCCAAAATATGATGAAAACACTATTTATTTTGTTTAGGGCGGAGAGCCCAGACTTTTCCCACTGGCCCTTTTCTAAAATAAATAGGAAAAATTAACTAACAGTCACAAACCACAGAAAGTTCAATAGGCAAAAGGATTCAGCCAGGGGTTCTAGACAACACGTTCTAATAGCTGGTGCTGGCACTGGCATCCTTCATCCTGTTCTGGCTTGCCTTTGACCAATTTTTCAACAGCTCTAAACACTCAAAAAGAATCATATTTTGGGCTTAAAAGTTTTGGAGCAGGGGAGAATCCAGACCTTCCCACGTAATGTAACAGAAAGACTTAATCTAGTTTCCTTGGTAGGGCTCACTGCCAAAATGTTTAGTCACTTTTAGTCTGTTTGCTTATGATACAATTATACATTTCTGGTTTGTCATCTCCTTATCTGATTCAGTTTGATATTTGCTCAACATAAGCGTTTGGGAGTGGGGTTTGCTGTTTGTGTGCATGTTCACATACTCTTATGACCATCATTCTCTCGCACACACGGACTCCCCCACGCTCCCACGCACAAATGAGGGCAGATTTAGTTAATTGCCATATGGAAAAGCAAATATGCCAAAGACATCCTTTGAAAGGAAACAAGGAAATTGGTAAACTCCTGAGCAGTACATAAAGAGAAGTTTCAAGGCTTTTATTTGAGGAAGAGATCAGATCATCTACCATTCTGTTTTGGTGAATTTGTGTCAAATTGACATTCCAATTTCGGCAGCATACATAAAACCACACAATTATTTAGCACTGTACAGATTTTACATAACTCTTGAAGTTACTGACTCGATTCATTTTCCTTCCGACTGTAAGACAGATTAATCTGAAATGAATTAAGACAGGCAACCAGAAGTAATGTTACTATAGCCGGTAAACATTCTTTAAACTGCTATATCAGTAAGCCGCTTAAAAGCCTCACTATCATCGTATGCTACATCTGCTCAATAATTACTACCTCTCAAACGAAGGATTATAACTATATACTGCGTATTGTAACACAACGGGCAAAGCAGTGCAGGTAGTCAGCGATCCTGAAAGCAGAATTTGGTGAAATACTTAATTATTCACACAGAGAATGTTAAGCTCTGGAAAATCAGGGGGTGCGGGGAGCCATGCCCTCTCCCTCGTATGGGCAGATGCTCTGAGCCTTGAAATGAGAATTACCGTCTCATCTTAAAAAAAAGGAAATCAAGCCACCATGTGTGTCATTACAAAAGGCAGAAATATTTCACAGAAAGAAAGAGACACTGCATTATTAAGGACAAGAGAGTATACTGTAATTACAGTTTATTAAGATTAACATTAAAAAAATAAGGACAGAGCCCAGAGCAGGGTGCAGAAGGAAGGAAAGATACCTCTCACTAAAAAAAGGCTTTAAATTTTGAGACTAAGACAAAAAGCAATTTGGGAAAAGATATGTTAATTCCTCTAGGACTGTGGTTCTGTCGTGGTTTAGCCCTCTACACCTAAAGGAAATGTAAGTGTTTAACAACAACTCCACAACTCCTGACAAGTCCAGGATAAAACATAACCTCCACCCACAAGCACTTTAGTCTAGAAAAGGTTTCCGATTGCACAGAAAGTGTGGCAATTGTGCATTTAAAGAGTTTGGGTAGAGAGGAAATCATCACCACCGAGCGTGAAGCACTTGCTAACTAAGGCCAGATTCTGGTTGTATGCAGAACTGTATTACACAGCTGCAGTAGCTGCACTAACTGCAAAATTAAAAATACCCCCAAAACAAAAATCATGCTGTTCAAAAGACAGGCACAGACCACAGTGTGGAATAAGAATAAAGAGAAATTGGTATAATAAGAATGTTTCAGTTCTAAGTTTAAAATTAATTTCTCTAAACTTGCCAAAGAAATACTTATCTCCAAGATCTCTCAGTCTACATGGTGAGAGACAGAAAAGAATCAAAGGAAGAATGAATTGGCAATGCAACAGTTCCCAGTCTTGATTTGGTTTGTCTCCTCCAACAGTATCTTGCACATACATGTTCTAATACCCGACATTGGAGGCCTGTGAATTTTGCTCTCAATATCCAAGAAGAATGCAAGAAGACAAGAAAATAGCTGTCCTCCACCTGGGCACTTGTTTATACTCTGCTTATCAGATTGTTTCCCTTTAAAAGTAAACAAAACAAAACAAAACATAAACCAGTTTAGTTAGCCACACAGAAATTTAATTACTGAAGGTAACTCCTAAACTACTGGGAAGTTTTCAATCCCTTGTCAGAACTGATTAAGAACCATGTATCAAAATACCCAAAGATACATAAGTTTAGAGGGAAACAGAGCTGTGCTATTAACGCTTTAGTTTCCAGATGTTCGGTAGCACATGGACCTTCTTCTTACCAACAGACTTTGAACATACATGTCATGGAGTTTAAATTTCAGGTAGAACCAGAAATACCTTTAAACCATAGTTCTGGAAGAGCCTCAAAAGAAAAACAGAGAACACGGTCCTACAAGCTGCTTTTTTCAAAGCCAACATGTACAATTTAATATCAAGTAAAATTATGGCTGGCTGGCACAGCTTTCCTGAATGGGTGCGCTTCACAGGACTTCAAATGTGCTATTTAACAAATCAAAAGCAATGGACCATGCAAATGTTTCAACAAAATAGGATCAATGCTTGATATAAAGTTACTTAGTGCTCAAAGTAAAGAAAATTACAGTCTACAATGAGAATATTTAAGAAGATGAAAACTTACATGAAATAAGCCCTCTTTTACTCTTGCCCCTTCTTTCACATTGATAATTAATTTGGGCTAGAGGACAAAACACTGTAAGGACTCCCATGTGGGATACTGTTTTGTCATTACCCAGTATAAAGAGCATCTATTAAATACGAGGCTGAAAATAGTTCAGCCCCAAGCTTTAGATCAAGTCCTCTAGCATATTTATACCCTCCACTGCTGTTACATGGCTTAAAAAATACCAAAAACGACCAGCATGGAAACAGAGGAATCAAGTCAAAGGGGAACTAAGGGAATTACCCAGTTACTATTTCCAGGCTGTTTTCTGGCCCAATTGCCTGCCCCTGCGTAGTCAAGGAGAGAAGGAGCCAAGTCCGGAGGGCCCAATTCTGCAGCACGTACAGACACAGCTCAACAGGATCAAAAATCATTGGGGGGGTCACGCAACCACCCTGGGGCCAGAGCAGGCCAGCGACTGCCAGCTGGTCTGAGCCGTTCCAGCCAGCCGGCTGCTGCGTGCCCAAACTCTGCCGGGGACACAGACAAGGGCTTAAGCACCTAAACGCTTAATTATCAAAACCCCACAGGGGACCCAGGCGGATGTCCGTGGATGTCACGCTCGCAGTGCTGCGATACTGATGCACAGGCTCCCTATCTGCAAATCCCTGCTCCGTGCTGTACCAAACGCACAGGAAACATCTGTGACAGCTCAGAACAGACACCCACGGGCAGGTACAGCGACAGAGCGTTCACCCGCTCCTCCTGTACTACTTCACTCCTTACCCCACTTTCTCCATTTGTTTAAAAAAAAATAATATTACCTTTACATTCTGAGAACATGGCTTTGCAGGGCACATACCCTCCAACCCAGTAATCCATTCTACATAAGTAAATCTGGTTTGTGGGGACACTCCTGATTACTTGCTATCTACCAGTCCACCAGTTAGGTTACGAGTGCTGGTTTTCTACCCTAGAGAGCACTGGCTGATTGCTCTACTGCGTGCCAGATTTGTTTTAGGGTGACATATCTGTCTGTGACAAAAGCGCTGCAGACTTCAAATGACTCGGGGGGAAGCCTCTCCTTTTCTGTGTTTCATTAGGAAATATTATGGTTCCAAAATCCAATCAGAAAATTTCACTGGATTATCTGAGCAGACAGAAAATGTGAATCTCTTTTTCAAATACAAAACTGCAAAGCATTAGACAAAAGACAAGTAACTAATCCTTGTTTAAAATAGCTTGCTTTGTTTAAAATACAGCATATGCCCCCTGGCTTTAACTACTTCAGATCTCAGGGGCTCGAGGTTATTTCAGGATTCGGTAACTAATGGAATAATTATATTACTAGGGGTTTAAGCAACAATGTCTACATAGTTTAAATATCTTCCTGTAACTGCCTGGTGATAAACTACATTACACATCCTCCAGAAGGCAATATATTCTGAACGCTCAGACAATATTTATGAGTTTGTTTCAAAGGTTTCTGATTTTATTTAGAGTGTTCAAAGTGTGTAGGCATAGTCAAAGCAATACATTTTAAACCCCGCCATAAATCATTCACTGTGCAAAAGCAAACTTTCATTAAAAAGAAAGCCCTTAATTGGTGAGAACTTCCTGAATGTAAACTGTCACTCTGGATACCACCTCTTGAGCCTTTCTTGTAGCAGATGGTCATTAACTTGCGGCAGGATGGGCACTCGGACAGCCCAAATCACCCGGCTCCGCTGTACCGCCCCGGCTGTCCCCCTGATGGGCCGGAGACCCCCCAGCCGGCTCAAGCCCTCTGCAGCCCATTCAGCAGCACACACCACCTTCACCACCCAGGGGACCCAGCCCAGCACTGTCGCTCCCAGCCTGAAATTCTGCATTTCAGCACCTGATCAAGAGGCTCCAAGCTGAGCCACTGAATAACCATTAGCAAAGAGACCCAAGATCTCTTTTGCTATTACTCGCCATTTTCTCTAGTGCATTTTAATTTAGCTCGGACATTTAGCTTGGTGATGTAAACAGGTATTTATTAACCTTGGGGATGCTAAGAATTGCCTGTTAAGCTTTCAGCTGTCTAAGAGAGATTTCTAAAAGTCACAAGCTGACAACACTTCAAAATGTGAAACAAAATTCCCAACACTTCCTTCCCTGCCAGCACTTCTGAAGGCCATTTCACACCTGGATGAAACCATTCACATTTTAATGTATGTGCTTTGACTTCACTGAGGGATGCTGATTTGCCTCCACTTTCCTGGCTGCTCCAACTGAGGAGGTCCTAAAGCACATTGCCTCTGCCCAGCAAGGGACCCAGCACGGATCCTTTCAAATGCAAGGATCCCCAGGCCAAATCCAGGTGACACCATCCTGTTAGCCAGGAGGAGTTTGCAAGTGACAGTCAAAAGACAGAGACATCGAAATCTACATGGAAGGACAGAATTCAAAACTTCTGAAGATAAGACAATATCACTTTAACTGACCTCATCAACACATCCAGAAAAAAATAAAAGCAACACCAACCAAACAAAAAAACACTTGAGTGGAAAAGAAATCCAAAATATTCCTTCAAGTCAGTTGAACAATAAACAGGAGAGAAAAATATTACTTGCTGACCCCAACAGTTGTTCAAAACACGGACACTGAGTTGTGAACATCACAGCTTTTACATCAGCCCTCTACACTTGCACACAAGTAAATAACCTTGAGATACCAGACAGTGAGGGGAGGAGAAGAACTATAATTATCCCTTAAAAATTAAAAAACTAAAATTAAAAACCCCTGATATTATTTACAAGCAGAAGGCGGCACATCACCCCTTCAAGCTCAACTCTCAACAGAACACAACAATCTCACCTGGAAGAGCACAGCACTGCTCTTATCTTTCTTCATGTCCTATCTCTTATCATGTCCCTTAACTGGAGATGTTTGTGCCACGGCCTAGGTCAGAGCTGCTCTAGTTCCTGGGAAAACAGCGATTCTCCTTTGCAAGGTCGATTAATATCATTTAGGAAGCTGACCTTGTAAGCATTAGAAAAATCAAATTAATTTCATCTACATGACAGAAATCTAATTTATTTCTTTCATACGCCCTAACTGGCTTTGCTTATCCAGATTTTCTAGCAATGAACCTTGCTCTGAAAAGCTGGTCACTGATCAACATTTTCGTACTGGCCAGAAATTTCACTTAGCTTTAATCTCACTTTGTATCATGTAACTGAGAAAAAGAATATTCTGTAACAGCCCTACCTTTCACAATGCTATCATCTTCATTACATCTTATACAAGAGTTTTATCAGCTGCTGTGGTGGCCATGACAGGCAAGACCACACTCCAGGGACAGTTTCACCACTACATTCAGGGAACATTCAGGGCAACTTCCAACTTTCCCTACAGCCACAGCCCATAACGTAATGCTTGCCAGCACAAAGCATTTAGATATTTTAATATACATTGCAATTCATGTAATACAAGAGCAAACTCAGTAAGGAACGGGAGGAGAACTGGGATGGCCGAGTGGAATAACAGCTGTAGATTAAACACCATCCACAGTGCTTTGCTGGAGGGAGGACAATAAATAAACACAGAACTGCTGATCTCAGCTCAGTCCTTGAGGAGCTGTAAGGTCCAGGCCACAGAACAGGTCTGGCATAAAAATGCAAAAGCTACTACACAGACAAATTGGGTAATGTCTGTTCAAGAGCGAAATCTAGGCTTGAGCAGGGAAGGATCACAGATGTGTCACCGCTGAGAAGGAAAACCCAGTCAGGTAAAAAGATTTAGGTCACCTGCATAGCAGGATGAGGAAAATCCACGCTGGCTGCCTGCCCTGCATGTGACCCACCGGAAAAAAGGCTCGAATTTACTCTCCAGACAGACAGCTCCTTACAAAGGAAACTGGAGATTAAGACTCCACTGGAAATTACCTCTTTGGAGATGAATATGTGCACAGGCACACGTGTACACACAGGCACTAACGCATCGGCAATGCATTGCTGGAAACGCATCTGAAGGCGGTGGAAATGCAGCAGGGAGGGCAGAGGGCTTCAGGCTGGGGGCTTTAACGCAGCCATAAATATTACCCGGCTCAGCTATTTCAGTTCGACGCAACCGTCGCTCGTCAATATGACTGTCAGCTCCGCATTAGCGAGGAGCCACATGACAGCCACGGGTCACCCGCTGCCCCCGGGCTGGAGGGACCGGCCGCAGAGGGAGCTTGGCGTGTCCGCACAGGAGCAGCCCCGCACACCTTCCTGCCGGGGCAGAGAGAGGAAAGGCAGATGGGAACCCGACACCAGGTGTCATTCAGGAATTTGCTTGATAGCAGCTCCGTGATCAATTGCTGGGGGTAGTGGGCTTTTTAGGAATTATCCAGGAATGCAGAGGCAACCAGAAAGCCCCCTCTGAAGTCCCGCCGCAGAGAGTGACCTGCCTAAATGCCAAAACGATGGATGCCTACGTCGGGGAGCCCGTCCTCTCCTCCTGGCCTTGGGGGGGCTCGCGGGCCAGGAAAAACAGGAGGGGTCTGATGCAGTGCATGGGTACATGTTAGGGGGGGTCTACTGAGAGCTACAGAGCTGTCAGGCCACTGTTAAGTAGCCAAGCCTTTAAATAGAAAAATGAGAAAATTCTCTTTAACATTATTTTATTTTTTTAATTTCAAGTTCATCTAAAACCACTTTTGATGCTGAACTCACCTACAGGGAGGGCGCCTTGCTCCTTCCTTTGCTAGAACAGCAGCTTTTAAAATGGCATCTGCAGTAAGGTATATGAAAAGCAGGGTTCAGTTTATGGGTTTTTAGAAAACCTTTACTATTTGTTCACTGGTATTTGCTTTGCATTCTTTAAAATATTCCCCATCCCTCTTCACTTTTACGTTATGTCTCCTATAATGATGTACCTACAACAAAAGAAGCCATCTCTGACATGCATTCATCCCTACTTAAACCCACAGTAAAAATGTCAAAACCTTTGATCAGCAGTCATCTAGACAGCAGCAGTGCTGAGGAACGTTCTCCATGAATATTCATTTTTAAATTTCATTCTGGGTATTAATTTTCAAAGTTTAAATGTTTTGGTGCCCCTTCTCGCCAAAGCAAGAAACTTTGCCCCAAGATCGATGGGCTTTGGTGTTTTTGGCGTTTGGGCTTTTCCATTTTTAAAGGTGTCACCAACATTGCACAACAGTGTTTTCTGGGGAAGGGAAAAGAGAGGGAGAAGTAGTGGAGAACCCAGGAGAAGAAATATTTTCTCTCATTCACGGAAGGTTTTAATAGGTCTCACCATCACAACTTTCCTGCAAACGGACTGGCGCAATTACACACCAGCCTTTGCGCGCCCCGGGGGAAAGCCTGGAACACCGCACCACATCTGATATACTGAGCTGCGATACTTTGAAGAGACAAGAAAATGAGTTTTCTAGTTATTTATGTAAGCAATTCAGAAAGCACATCCACCGGTTTCTCATCTCAGAGAGATTTTATTTTTGTGGGGACTTCTCAAGGACAAAGGCTTCAATTCCAAAACTTCACCCAGGAAAAGAAAGAAACAAAAGAGATGAAAACCCCCTAACACCATTTTAGCGACAGGCAACCCTGCACCAACTGCTGCTGTCGGTAACTTCTTGGTGTCCCTGGCGTAGACAAGGGCCCATGTCCAGCACATAAAGATGGCAGCGTTTGCTGCTCGGTCTCTGCCACAGCTGCTGGAGGACACAGCCCTGCCTGCGCCACAGGGCATCCCCCACCAGGCACGGGGGCCTCCAGAAGGCAGAACGCTCCTGCTGCAACGAGGAGTCAATAACGAGAGACAAGAATAGAGTGGACTTGCATTTCCTTCGGGCAAATTAACAGGCGGGTTTGAGTTCACAGAAAGGTTTGAAATGGAAGGTAGGAGGGAAAACGACTGATAAAATACAGCCTCGGAGCCTCGCAGGGTGCAGTTTATGCATTCTCACCTCAAACGCGAGTCGTATATCAAAGAGGGGTCTCTCGCTATCTGCCGGCAGGAGCTCTGAGTGACAGCCCTCTCAGCCAGGCAGCATGGCCACCGCTCACCCAGCGAGCCTGGCCAGGCACAGGGACACAGCAGATCCCTCTGCCTTTCGGAAGCCATCCTGTGCCCTCAGAGGGAGCTTTGTTTAAGGAACAGGCATGGAGGTTTCTCCATCTCAGAGGCAGGAGCACCCGTCGCTCCGCCATCATGAGCTGGGGCCCTCCCCTCACCATAGACAACAACAGGCGCCCATCACACACCGGCATGGCCGCCCGCCCCCTCAGCCAGGCGAACCCCACCGTGCCCTCTCTGCCTTTCCCCAGCGCAATAGAGACCCAAAGTGGGGCTGTGAGGCTCCTTTGCATTTTTCCTCCCTTCCTGGTTTCCTGCACTGTAATTATCGCCAGCCATGGCAGGCAGATAAGTGACAGGGGACACAGAGAGCAGCAGGGAGGTGCTGGCCTCGCTGCTGGTAATGGTGGGGTCCTTCCCCAGCGCCACACTGCACGGGGTGGAGGTTGGCCATTACGGGTCTCACCCGTCACGAAGCCAGAAATTACTGATTTGCAGGCTTAAAGGTTTATAAAAGGCACCATAAACAACACCATCTCTCTGGTGACAGGAAGGACATACTCGACAGGCCTCCAGAGCATCTGCACTAACGACAGGGACAGCAAGGCAACAAGGTGCACATTGACTCAAAATGGAGGCCAAGGGCATCTGAAAAGGCTGTGTGTAGGGGAAAAAAAAAACACATCAGCATTTCTCTAGAAAACCCAAGTGATAAAACACGGGATGGAAAATACCAGTGTCGCATTCTCAGCAGCACAGTGTCTTACTACCAAAACCATCCTGTTAAATACAACTGGAGCATTCCTGCACTAAGGTATTACTGCGCCTGAGTCAAGAATAGCAGAGTTGTTCGCAACAGACAAAGCAAGCATGAATCTGAGAGATAATTAACCAAAGCAAACTGAGAGGTTTGCAAAAGGCTACTAGACAGGATAAATAAAAGAGAACTGAAAAAATTGCATGGCTGTACAGAAAAACTGGGAGGTAGAGCTGACTTCCCTCTTCTCAATATTTCTAAGGAATACCATTGCAAAGTTTTGACAATTACGAAGCACGTTAGCTAATCATGAAAATTCATCAAGTATGTCATAAGTGACAAGGAAAGAGTACTTGACTGCTAAAATTGGATGAGCCACAAAACCTCCTGACAATCACTTACATAAATCACAGGAACATATCCATCATTCGACACAGAAGGTGTTTCCAGAGAGTAATATTTTCATGCCAAGAACAAGAAAGTTTGTATACCTCATTTGGAATCACACCATATTTTGATCATTACCATATCAAAGCATTTCAGTGAAAAAATATGGGTTATGCTTTTGTGGTTTAAAAGTGAAATATTTGCAACTGAAGCAGAGGACCTTTGTGTCCACACCAAGGCAACAGGGCAAGGCAGAGCTGCCTGCCAACATCTCAGGACTGCCACTTGCGTGTAAGTAATGAGGAATGACAGTAAACACACATATACACTTTACACAGTGACACTTTGATCCAGGAAGTAGCACCAGATTACAAACGTTAATCCTAAATGCTTTACGACATTATTGGAACAAAAGAAACAAGGCAGAAGGTTTATTGCATTTTGTTTCAAGGGCCTCTACGTGGCATTACAACATATCAAAAGAGCACTTAAGCAAACACAATTGTGATTCCTTTGTTTTCAAATGTTATATTCTGGTTTTGCATCTGTAACTAGAAATGTCCTAGTTTATTTTGTTGGTGGTTTCCTAACTTGTTTCTTCCCCATTCCCCCATCCCAAGTATTCCAAATATGAATCTATAATGTCATTAATATGAAATTTCATTTCTTCCTACTACAAATACAAACTCAAGGAAACGACTTGCAATCTACCTGAAGATATAGTGTTCTTTGTTGGTTTTTTTTTGTTTGTTTGTTTGTTTTTAAAGGAAGCCCTGCTCACCTCTTGTACAGTCTTCAGAGCTGATCCCAGTGAGCTCCTGGAACTGCTCTGCTCTTTAGACATTTGGTTGCATCCACCCCACACTGGGTACTCTCTGCATGCTTCCCATTAGAGCAACTAACTGCCTTCCTCTTACATAAATCCTGAGTGCAGAGCAGGAAACAGCACATGGACTAACATGGGTTAGTGTCTCACCAGCTTCAGCAATTGACATTAGCACAAAGCATGGGTTTCCCTCCGGGAAGGTGTAACATACAAGATACAGTAGATAGTTCTGCATACAAGGTAAGAGGTGGATGCAAAGAGCAGCAATAAAATACACATTTTTGGATGCGTTATTTCAAGAAGAAATAATGTGCCATCCACAGCTTCTTTCCTTCCTTCTGCAGTGTTTTTTTTCCTATTCTGAGTCTTGATAGTAGTTCTCAATGTGCTGCCATGGAATTTTATATAATATTATGGATTACCAACATCCTGTGGACTTTGAAGATGTCAACAATAGCTTAAAAAATAGCATACTTGTTCTGTTCTCTACCATTCTTGAAATGTTGTCAAGAGATATATTGATAATTAAATCTCTACGTACATCAAAAGACATCCCTCAGCCAGGTAAAACACATACACTCCAGCAGTACAATTAGTCTGAGATGACATCCTAGATTTTCTAGCTAACAAGGTCAAAAGAGAAAAGATGGGAAATAACACCTATTCAACTGCAATCATTACTGGCATATGTCTGTGAATATGTTTGCTGTGTCTCTTTTTAAAATTTAAAACTTGTCTTGCTAGCAGAAGGAGAAAAAGATAAATTAAATAGTCCATACACTAAAATATAGCCTGTTGAAAATAAATCAGATTATAGAACAATATTCCATGTGCCCCAGCAGGACCAGGAATTGCATAGCAGTTCTCACTGTCCTCGTGAAAAAATTTCTGCAGAGTTGCCACCTACTTGACAATGAAATAAAAAGTACGTTGTCCCAATAAAAGTACAGTATCTCCATATATCATGGGCAAGTTACCTTGGTTACTGGAATCACAGGCAGGTGGACAGTTGAAAAACAACTTATCTTCAATTATTTTACAACAGTATTTGTCACCAAATGTGCTCAACTAAATTACTGTCAGTATACCCCTGTCTGAGCAGGCGGAAGCCTGGTAAGCAGCTATAACTCCCTGACAACAGCAGCACGGGTTATGGCCACACACAGGAAACAGAGAAGTCACTGATATTTATACTTTACTCTGTTTATGTGACATTATTCTACAAAACTGGATAAATCTGAAATCCCAGTCCTTTGGATGACCTGCAGGGTATGCAATATAATACAGCTCAGTAATTTTGCTCTTTACCTCTCTGCAGAAAGAGAATTACATTTCTCTGCCCATGCTGTGATTTATAGCGTTCTGTTTTGTTTGTGCTCATAGATTCCTATTAATACCATTAAATCATATAGCCACTGATGGACCTCAATTAGCACTGAAAACACACAAGAAAAGCTTTGTTAAAAATAAAGTTAGCTTACAAAAGACATCCTCTAACCCAAGTTTTCTCATACAACAAAACAAATAACCTGATGAAACAAAATACAATGGGAAACTACTTGCAACCTTAACTATGGAGAAACACCCCATCAGTTCATAATGAGCACGGGACTGTCATTTATCCTGAAGCTCAGAACAAGGCATTGTCCATCCGCTCCACCAGTTCTTTGTTACTATCCCCATGATTGTTTGCAAGCATATTCAATCCAATTAACAGTTTTTAGGAACAAGTATCTGGCCTTTGCTAGGAAAAGTAATGAACTCTCTGGAGAGAAATCGGAACCTCTGACTGAATTCCCTTTCATTGCACAAGGAGTCCAGGCTCCTTCCCACCCCCAACCCCAGAGGATGGATTTTGTCACGGTCACTTCACTTAGGGCTGAACCCTCAGAAAGCCAGAGAAGGCTCAAATGGACGACCTAGAAAAATGTGTGCTCCAGGAATTCATACAGTTTGAACATACATTCAAATTCATCAAGGGCTAAGGGGTGACAAGAACTTCAAACTTTCATCAACTTTAGCTTTTGGCACTACTGTAATCAGAAAACCAAATCAGCCACAAAGCAAAAAAATCAATACACATTCCTATTGAACAGCCTGTCTGCAACCTACCGCCAAAATTATAATATTGAGTGGGTTTTTTAAAAACCTACCAAAATGGTACATTAAAATCCATCTTAAAGGTACCAACAGAAGATAAAGAATTAAAGTTAAGTTAATGACCATGAAAACAAGTAAAGAGGCACCAAACAACCCTCACTACTGTCTTTGCTTTCTAGAAGATTTAGAACAAGACAAATTCCTTTCCAGCATCTCCAAACAGATTATCTCATGGGTTAACATCTTCACAGTACAAACTTCTGGCTAATAATTACAATAGACTAATCTTTTGCACCAAGACAAAACTACATTTTTTTTCTTAAAAAACTTAAAAATCTGTAGTCAAAAGTTATGAGAGAGAAAAAAAGTAACAAAAAAAGAATAGTTCCTTTTTACCCATTTTCTTTCCTGCAAACAGCTGAAAATAATTTTTAAAATATTCAATTTAAAACAGCTTGCATCAGTTGGCTTGTTCTAAAACCATGTAATATGTTTTTAATTAGCATAAGAGAAATTCATCATGTGTTTTTAAGAAAAATAGAGGGACTCAATTACTAAAATATGAAGCGCAATAAACGCACAAAGGAACTTTCAAACCTTTGCACTGACAGCAAAGTATCAATCCTATAAACACTAACCACTGGGCACGGACGGCACTTTCCCGCTTGAGCAGCCCTGGAGGGAACGGCTACTTAATGTTTTAAGCAATGTATCCCAAATCCGACAACGCTGGTCTTAAGTGATCATGGGAAATTAGTAACACAGCTAAGGACCATATAACATGAACATCCTTAACAGCATGAACATCCCTAATAGCAGGCTACTCTCTGAACAGCTGGCAGTGGGAGGAAGGAACCTTGTGGAATGCCAAGGAATTAAATTTGCCTGTCAGCAAGAATGCACCAGGTTTGGTTTAGAGGTAAGGGTAAAGAAGGACTGAGAGAATATAGCCAGACTATAGTCCTCAACTTTAAAAGAGACCTCACTAATGACTATAAGTTTTCTCTTCCCATCTAATCTGATGAAGCCATGGCAGTTTAGACCTTGGAGAAAAAAAGAAGTTCCAGAATAATGCAGATTAATTCTTAACTGCAGGTAGAGTCAAACACTGGTGATCCAGGGATTTATAATTAGCGGTGAGGACCTATGAAGAGGGAAAAACTATAGATACATTTGTGCTGAAGTAGCCGTGGGGAACTTTTACAGAACAGGCTCTGAATTTCCCAGTATAAAAGGAAAAGCAAAACAATAAGCATTTTAATTGGAATCATCTCTTATAAATTAAATATCTAGTCTCTCTCTGGCGGAAAGCAACGAACCTCATTCCATCCACAAGCAGTTGCAAACTTGTGAATATTTTAATTTCCAGTCTTCTACACCTGACTTCTGGCATTTATCAAAAGTAACACAGGTTTCTACAAAGGGAACCAGCACACATCATGTCACCTTGTAAAAATACAGTCAGGAATCAGCAAAGAACAACACAACCCAGAATTGCCATCTTGTTGCAGGGAGATGGCCATGCCTTCTTTTGTAAGTATGCTCTTTAACAAATCTCTATATAGCTCAAATAAACCAACTGACCTAATTAGCAGACCACAAACCACAGGACAAACAAGCGAAAAGTTTCCTTGGCAAGTGTGTTTGCCTCTTCATTGGTGTCTAGGACCACACTAGGCATATTACTTTAAAAATCATAGAATCATAGAATTGTCTAGGTTGGAAGGACCTTTCAGATCATCGAGTCCAACCGTTGAAATATTCCACATAGATCATACTTTGACTCAGTATCTAGAAATACAACTCTTCCCCTTCTGGGTACTTTACCAACATTTTAGAAGTGGCAAGAAAAACAGTTCTGATGGTAGCTTTTTGAGGAGAAGAGGATCTGGGAGAAACACTGTCATTGGCAGGTAGGCTCCTGCGCATTCCTCCTACTTCTTTCCACCGATTTAGCACATCCACATTAGCAGATGGAAAGACGACAAAGATTTATTTGCTCATAAACACCTCTCAAGTCAGCAGCAGACAGCTGCCCTCTATCTCAGGGAGAAGACTCTATTCTGACAGGCACATCAAATGCATTTGTCAGTATATCTTTGGGCATATTAATATACACTGCCTCTCATCCCTGAGCTGCACCTCTTCCCCACTCCTATGCCATGTGACATGAAATCTGGCTTCTCCTCAGGAGACAATGAAGAACACGTACACTCACCTACACACGCATGGCTTTGATCCATATAAGCTCAGGAACACAGTAACTTCCCCTCCATTATTCTTACCCTGAAATTTGACAACTGCACAAGAGAACTCAGCCACTTGAAAGTGAGATGAATCTCCAGCAAGTCAACAACACTGGAGCAAAAAGAAAGACACACCTTGTGCCCAGACTCCTGTAATTTCAGAGGTGCAAGAGATCTGGATTTGAATTTTGCAATTTGGAGCTCACTCCAGGACACCTCTTCCATCTTCTTCCACCAGCTGTAGCTTTCAATCGAGGCAGACTACAGCTAACAAAGTCATACAATTTAGCTGATCCAATAAAACAATCCAGATGGGAAAGATCCTTCCTCAAATGCTTTGTTACCTTAATTAGATAATAGAGTTTTAAAAGTTCCTTTTTGGGCTGCTAGGAGGCAGACACATACATATGACTCATAGAAACGACTCTCCTGACAAAGTTCAGCTATGTTCTTGCACCTGCATCTGATTTAACATGACTCTTTCTTGTTCCTTCACTACTTCCCACATCAGCTCCTTGAGATTCTGCAATTTCCCAAAGGGGGGCAAAATTCTGCGGAGAGACTTTTTACCAGGGAGTGTAGTGATAGGATAAGCGTTAACAATTTTAAACCGAAAGAGGGTAGATTTAGATTAGATATCAGGATGAAATTTTTCACTATGAAGTGGTGAGACATTGGAACAGGTTGCCCAGAGAAGCTGTGGATCCCCCATCCCTGGAAGTGTTCAAGGCCAGGCTGGATGGGGCTTTGAGCAACGAGGTCTAGTGGGAGGTGTCCCTGCCCATGGCAGGGGGGTTGGAACTAGATGATGTCTAAGGTCCCTTCCAACTGAAACCATGATTGTATGATTGATGAAATTGATCTTTGGAAAAGCTCTTCTTTGCCTTCTCTGGAGAAAGTCTTTTCTATCAGCCCCCATGCTATTCACGCCAAATAGAAGAGGCTACACACACTAACCAAGCCAAGAAAGGAAAAAAGGTCCAGATGGTTTAGTAAGGAGTTTGACATGATTACAAAAACTTTCCAAAAACTAATAACTTTCATGGACTAAGCTGCATTCTACATTAGCAGAATGATTTGTTTTCCATGATCTCCTTTGGTCTTTTGAAAACTCCCAAAAGCAGCACATTTCAGATGGTAATTTGCTTTAGGTCTGTTAATTTTTGCTACTCTTCACAGAAAATGCTCCTCTTTCCCTTCACAACAGACGTTTCAGGAATCTCCTTCTGTTCATTTTCTGAGAAGCCCCACACGTTCTACATGTGCTTCTCTAAGAAAAGCTCCGCTGAACAGGGCAAATCTATGTAGATGCAATTAGGCTGGGCAAGAGGAATGGTACTTAAAATTGTCTCAAAATAAAACACAATTACAACCACAATATCCACAGCTTATACTTGAAAATAATATGATGAGAGACAAGGTTGTCAATTAAAGTTCAGGAGCTTCATTAGGGATCCACTGCTGGAGTGAGACATTCAGGATGGGTCTCCTGACACCTAACTTCAGCCACCTGAAAGCCAGGCGCTCTAAATCAGCTATACAGGGTCTCTGAGTCAAGAGAAACGTATGTGTTCCCCCAAACCCCTGTTTATTCCATCTGTCCATGGCCACAGCAATGTGCAGGTACCAACCTGAGGAGAGCATGACCACCCTCTGGAGCTGCTCTCTCTTTTCACTGCCTAGAACAGGAGCTTGGTTGCCCATCCTGGACAAGGTGTTCATGTTTCAGAGGACTAATTCAGAGAAATACAAACTACTTTTTAATAGCAGGTAATTTATACATCTCAGAGATGTTATACACTTCCATGTACAGATCTCAGAACATCTTACTTACAGATACTGGAAAAAATTACTGATGGAAGTAGCACACACCAGGGTACCCCACTTTTGTGACATACCAGTGGCACACAGCCACCACTCACCCAGGTCTGTCGGCCAGATGCAGCAGCTTTAAGTCTACTTTATACACTGGAACAGGCATATATGACCATGTGCTATAACATTCTGTGCAGCTCGCCACTGCCCTGTTTGGCACATCTGAAAACGGAGACTGTATAAGCAAAACAGGAGCTGATCTAGCGATGGAAGTGTAGCAGCAGGAAACAGAAACACTCAAAGCCACTTATTTATGCGCAGGAAGATACCTCCCAACGGAAATAACTCACTTTCTTCTTCACAGAGCAAAAATGATGTGGCAGTCATGAATGAGTAAAAGGGAAAGGAAATAACACAAAAAGAACTGAACACAGCCCAAAGCCCATTGTGCAAACCATGGACTCTCAACCTGAGAGCGCTGTCTTGAAGAACTACTGCCACTGGGCTAACTAGGCTGAAATACCCTGCTGTTTCCAGGCCACAAGGTAACACCTCACAATAAAATTACTCTGAAGTAAGGTATTATGAAACAAGATTAGCTGCAAACACCATGCATGCAAAATCCAACATGCAACATCAGGTCTACCCTTCCGCAAAGGAACAGCAATAAGATAGAGAGCCTGAATTTACTCAAAACACGATCACTCATTTCATTTATCAGTCTAGGGCATGCAAATCTTAAGGCACTATGTGAACAGCCTATAACAACAATTTATAACCCACAATGATATTTTAATACACGCTCAAAAGCTAGATATCTACATCCTCCCAAGTGGAACTGAAATATCTAAGGCCCTTATGCAAATAGCGAAGCAGTGTTATTAATCTAGAGAACCCAGCACAACTACTGTAGGCACTCAAAAAAAAAAACACCCAA
Organism: Limosa lapponica baueri; assembly: GCA_002844005.1. Classification (NCBI taxonomy): domain Eukaryota; kingdom Metazoa; phylum Chordata; class Aves; order Charadriiformes; family Scolopacidae; genus Limosa; species Limosa lapponica. The sequence continues at coordinate 4,542,728 of KZ505636.1, forward strand.
CCCGGGCATAAAACAGATCAAAACTAAAGTTTAGTAAGATAAAAAATATCTGGATATAACCAAACAGGGAAAATACAGAAGGTTGTTTCAAAGTTAAGGCTGTCTGGATCTAGAGAACACTGGGTCCATTCTGTGCTCCATGATATTGTCATAATTATTTCAGCCTTTGAATTTTTGTTGTACCTACAAATAAGGATCAGGCTCAAGCATGTCCTCCATCCAGTGACCTGAGCACTTTCTGTCCTCACTGCCTGCAGTACCCCAGCTGCAGATCAGGTTCCTACCAGCCCCATCGCTTAGGAAGAGCTCAGTCCATCTGACCTGCTCAAGAAGGCTGCAGCTTGCTCAGTCGCACCTCTGCCAGATCCCCTGAGACCTACAAGGCAGCAGGACAGGTCTTTTTCTAGGAATTCAGAGCTGAGCCAAACTCCATGCCTGAACATGTGCACACTCCCAGCAGAAGGGAAGGCATGCTGTGCCTTAGCTTCTCCATCCTACTGTCTGGATTTGGGGGCAAACCTATTTTTATTAGCAGGTTACACTAATATTTAGGACAATAACCCAGAAGCCCAGCTGCCATACAGATGCACACAAGGGGTTCATCAACCCTTCTACAACCCAGTCTTCCAGTAGAGCTATAAACAGCTGACAGCAGTAGTATCTTAAAAAGCTGCAGCAAGATGCACCAAGTCTCAGTGGTGCACAAAAGCCCAAGGAGGGAAGAAGAGAGAACCACCAGCGTGCCTTCAGCCAAACGGAACCACTGATAAACCAAAAGAGAAGCCAGATTTTGCAGGCATCAACCTGCCAGACCATATTAAGGTTTGTGAACACAGGTGCCAACAGCTAGGACCTGAAATTTAGCTCAGTGGCCTGATTTCTAGAGGTCTGTAGACAAGGAGCAAAGAACCACCAGAGCAGCACGAGGAGCTTGAGGGAAAGGGTCACTGCTGGCCATGACAGCGGATCATTGCTGCCTTGATGCAGGACTCAGTGCTACTACCAGAACTGTTTTCAAATTTCTTCTTTGCAGGCAATGGGACAGAAGGTAAGAGCTGCTGCTTTGTTTTGGATGGCAAAAAAAGCTGTGCACTGGAAAAAGGCTAAACCAATATAAAGATGCTGTTCGTGCAATGCTCAAGGATGCCCGTTGCTCCGAGCACCCTCATTACAAAGGGAAGCACTCAAGGGAGGGATAGAAAAGCAGAGGCGTCCATCGAGGCTGCCCACCTCTGCCAGACCCTTTCTGAACACCACCCTTACAATTACTGTGGCTGTTCAGAAGCACATGTGAAAGTGTAGTTATTGTAAAAGAGAGGTCAGGGCGAGAAGGGAAATCTCTCTCACCCACTGCCAGGTGGTTTTGACAGCTCTCATATTCAAACTTCCACAGGGTAAAAGACTTCAGCTTAAAAGCTTCTCTTTGCATCATCAGGGAGAACGAGCTTGTGCTTGCAAAAACCAAAGTCAGTACTCAACCACAAAGCATGACTAGAGCAAAACCACGTCCCGAGTACCCAGGCGACGTCCTGCGCCTGTAGTCCTTTAAACAAACACCCTCCTTCAGAGCCGTCCCCACTGCAGAGGCCCCGTGTCTTCGTAGGTGTTACCAGTCTTTCACACCATGCTTTGCCTTTGCTCCTCTAAATGGTTTCTCGTCCACATAACCCAGGCAAGCACCAACTGCTTTGGGACATCCCCAGGTAAAAATGCTGCGTGACTTTATCCGCTGTCTTATCAGAGAGGTTGGTGGGAAGGGAGGAAGCATTACAGGGAATTTAATAAGAAAAAAACCACACAGGGACAAAGTTAACTGCATCTGAAATCGTTGCTTTTGCCTTTCAGGCGTTAATCTTAAAAAAACCACAACATACTAGAGATATCAAGACAGACAGAAACAGAAAAGAGTCAGATGAAAAGGCAAAACAAACACATAAACAGAGCAATTTTGGAAAGGGAATTAGCTCTCATAAAATGTTAAGCATACTAAACTCTAACATGTTGATTTTCTAATACAAATGTAAATTTTACTTAAAACTTAATTTATTTTCTTTGCATTTTTCCAATACACACATTACAAGCAAGTTGTTGCTGGTGGGCTTACTCAGCTATGAACACTACACTACTGCTATCAGTAAGATCAATCATGCACTAAATTGCTACTGAAAATATACTCTCTCTTCTGGCTTTATTTCTCCACATGGCTGAGCTGCTATTTTCCACTGTACATTTTTTATGTAGGGAGTGACTGCATTTTGAAGTCGCCTGCAACTTAACCATTGGCTTTGGCACAAGAGTCAACATGAAGTATTTTTTTCCCATACTTCGATGATACCAAAAGCTGCGGCCAATACAAACACAAAGGCTGTGGTCACATTTTGTTTGGGACTGCGCCGGTTAACAAAGGAGTTAACAGGCTTCTAAATGGAACTACGTCCATTTTCGTCGGTTTTCACCGACAGATGAATCCACAGTATTTTCCCTCTTCTCTTCAGAACAGGCAGATTTCAACTACCTCGCTCACTTAGAAACTAATTAAACAATGATTACACTTTTAAAAAAAATCTGTCAGCAAAAAATAACTATCAACGATCTAGCACCACCATTTGAAAATTAAAAGATGTTGAAATAGAAGGCTCACAAAGCCCCTGCTTGGCTTTGACTTACCACAGTTAAAACTCCAGCAGGAATCTGGGCACCCTTTAAGGTTTCCAGCTTGTTAAGCACCCATGCATGAAGTGAATGTGAGGCTGTAGGGTCAGGGATAACCCTGTGGCAGGTGCTTCTGTTGCTACAAATACTGGTGGACCCAATGACCACCCTTAAGATATCTGGAAAGGAAGTTTATTTTTCTAGCAACTGTTTGGGGTTTTTTTCCCCAACAGATTGCCCATACTTCTCTGCTCCTTTAGGAGATTTAAAGTAGGCATTTAAAGTAGGCCTGGAAGACTTCGTGGGTAGGGGAGCAACACTGGGTTTCTCAGTTAATTTTTACCTTTGCACTCTAAGATACAAGAAATCTGGTTTTCCCCAGTGGAATACTGAAACATGAGCCTTAAAGACACCTTTGTTTTAAATGAAGGCTTTGAGGTGTTCTTTGGGCTCACTCCTTGTGAAAATTCATTGGATGCTGAAGTTAAATGGGCTTTACAAGCTTAGACAATGTCATTCAATTATTTTTACCCTCTCATGGTTTGCAGTTGTGGTAACAAGTTAGGTCCACCAGCGTGTGCCTGGCCTTTTTCTAACAGATGTTCTCTGCTGTATCTCCCAACATCACCATCAACTTCAAGGACTTGTACCAGTGACATTATCAGCATGCAGATTTCTGCCGTTGCTGTGCCACAACACCATAGATGTTCTGCAGCTTACAGAAGACACTGCATACCAGAAAAAAAGAGGAAACAGACTGCAGCATTATATTGAAAACTGAAAAACAAGCAAGCATTGACGGTCATCACTTTGGGTTTGGCTCAGCACTGTGTTAGCAAGTCTAGATTTTGTAACAACAGGCACACAGGATTTCACTTTCTGTGGTCTTGAAGAGCCCTGACTCAGAAAGTAAAGCCTCAGTACCTCTTCCAATTAATTATCCAGCTCTTTGATAACGTTTATTCTAACGCTGACCCAGGCCTTACAGGTTGGGTTTGGTAATGGGAAATACATTCAACCTCATCCTCAGACAGAGGAACGAATAGCAAAGGGACCGGGTTTGAGGTTGTTATTCGGCTGTGCACACGGCTGTGTAATCCTGAGCAAGCCAGTCAACCTCCCCATGCTTCATTCACACCTGAAAAGCTGCAATAATGCTTAAGACACTCCAAAAGTCTCCTCCAAGGCTTAAGTAATTAGCATCTGGGCCCTAGCTCAAAGGTATTGAAGCATCCAACACAGTCACTTGATTTCTCTGAAGCTGGGGGTAAGGAGAGAAGGCATTTTACACCATACAGGGTCTCTGAGAGCGTGGCCATTGATTGCTAACAACAGTGTCCTTAAGGGAGGGTGAAAAATGAAGTAGTGTCTCAGTCAGGACGTAAAAGCGAGCAGGACAACCTGTCACGCACAACTGCAACCCTCAAATCCTGAGTACCTGCACAGGTGGGTACTGGCACTGTACCATACTGGGAGGCCACACAAGCACCTCATCTTTACTCTGAACACTTCTCAGAGGCCAAACTGTATTATCTTCGCTTTGCAAAAAGAAATTACAAGGACACAAACTGACGGGTCCAAGTTGACAAAAATTCTCCAGCAGAGCTGGGATTTGAACCCTCTTCCAGTCCAGGGCCTTATCTATTAGGCAAAGCTGCCCAAAAAGATAAGCTCTGTTTCCATGTCCTTGCTAAAAAAGGTTTTCTGTGTGGTTTTCTTTCCACAATGACCTAACTCTTTCTCATTACTGTTTCCCTTGGAAACAAAAATGTATTTTGCACAGTTTCCTTTGGTTTGCCTTTTTTTTGTTTTTTGAGAATAATTGCTCCTAAAATTAAGGATTTTTTTTTTGTTTATTCAGTTCTATATGGCTCTTTCTGATAAACGCAGAATGAAAAGAAAATGCAGTTTAACAGCCACCACGTTACTGAATAACCTTGATTTATGGTTCCCACCACCAGTCTCCACAGACCTGACCCAGCAGCCGAAAAACCTTGGCCTTGTGCTTAGGCAAAGGTGGCTGCTGGACCAGGACCCTGTCAGGGTGGTTTTCAGGCTTTCCAAGCTAATTTTTTACTCTCTTTCCTTGTGCTGTGGAAATATTTCCTAAACATCGCAAGCAAAATGGAGAGTGTGCTCTCTCCTGGATATTAGTCAATAGGCCCATGTCTGTGCCAGTAGAAAGTGCAAGTTTCTATTTGTGCTGATGTCCTTATTTTGGAGAGGAAATTAGGATATATTGCATGAGAAGAAAAAACTTTTTGTAAAAGAAAATACCCAAAGTAACTGTTCTGTCAACTGACTTAAAGTCCCAAAGTCATCTCTTTTGGCAGTGTAGAGGCCTGGCCATCCTGCATGAGACACCTTACCTGAATGTCAGGACAGATGTAAATTCTCAGGCAGTTTCCCCACAATGAAAACCTTTTATTAACATGGCCACACAGAGTAGAGTATACATTTTGTTTGGATGAGAACAACATACTTACCCACCAGGGAACGTTTTTGGTAGCACAGGAGCTTCACCTCTGAAGGACCCTGTGACCTTACTAGTGCAAGGCTTCTCTGCTATCGCTTCTCTCATCAGAATTGCTCCTGCATCTCCACCAGAAGGTCAAAAGTAATCAGAGGTGAACATCAATAAAGAAACAAGCTTAAGATATTTTTCAACAACCAAATGTGCTCTCAAGCATGCCCTCAATCCTTCATTACTGAATATTGCAAAGGAGGGCAGGGGCAAAACCAACAATCAACTTTGCAAGATCAGCAGCGATACAAGGAGAGAATAGAAACCCAGCTGACTGTGAATATACAGCTCTAAACTATGGCTTTAGGTTGACAGAGCCAACAGCTCAGGTGCTATTCAATTCCCACCAAGCTTACCTGCTGAGTCACAGCAGAAAATACTAATATTCTTGATTATTCCACCTCTTCATAAGCAATTACAATAAAAATGTAATATGGTCACAAGCAGATGAGAAATTAGGAATGGCCTATGATGACGTTTTGTTCAGACTGCAGCATCTATGAAAAGTATATCACGCAGCACTGCTTATCTTCTGCCAAAAGTCAGAGCAGATCCTGTTACGCCTCACTCAAGCTTATTTCTTTTTGGGACCACTAACAGTTATAAAGCCATTTATAAAATTCAGTGAGAAACAGTCAATTATCTTCCTTTCTTTTTTAACTATATTAAAAATGGAATGCAATAGAACTCTAATTTCACTGTGTCAAGAGTACTACTCAAAATCAAGTGCTAAATTATTGCTCACTTTCAATTCATCACTGCTTTGCAGAATTCACATACATCGAAATCTCAATAAAAACAACTTCACAAGGGTTGTAGACAGGGAGAGAAGGAGGCCTGGACAAGGCTGTATAATAAACATGACCATCCAAGCCAAGCTCCTACCTTTTTTCAGGCTGTAAACACGTGTCCTATCACCTCAAACAAGAAACTGAAAAGTGAAGATGTAAATATAACTAATTTCTTCAGCTGCAATGAACTGCGGCAGCAAATATTTTCCATTCGGTAAATCTCAAGTTCTTTTGAATTAATTTTTACTCATATGCCTCTAAATAGCTAGGAAGCCAACATTTATTTTAGCATACATTTCCCTGCTCTTCTTGGAGGTGAAGAAAAGAAAGAAGGGATTGGCAAGACACATTTAAACTCTGAAATAATCCTTTCAAATGACATTTTGCCAGGAAATTCCCTTCAATGTAACACAAAAGAATTGATGCAAATAGACTATCCTTGTATAGAGAATTGAAACATTCCCATTTTCTCTCTGGTGCTAAAACCTTTTAGCAGAACCACTGTAAAATAGTTTCATTGAGGAACGTGAGCACAATACGCCAGACTCTTTCTTTTCTCGTTTCAGAGATACTGAAGCCCTTACTGCTGTAATCCTCCCGCAAGCATCACACTACTCATAGACCACTCAAACCCAAACGCTGGCCTCTCCCACCCCACTAACCCCCCACGCATGGGCATCTATCTCTTCTCCCACACCCTGACTTCCCCCAAAATGAAACTCTTGCAGCTCGTGCAAGAGAGTCAAGTGACTGAACAACTGAAATGAAGACACTTATTTCTGCACCCTCAGGATTTCCTTGAGACATTCCCAGGGGAGAAATCCTTGCCAGTGCAGGGGGTCACACTGAAGCCGAGATGCTACTTCAATCCACCTATGAAGTATTTTGGCAGATACATGGGATTTAAGTGACATCTAGGTCTCACACAACACAGGGGAAATTCAGCTTCCCACAGATTAAAACCTTTATTGGATGTTTCTCTGCATGGCCTGGAAGCATTGCTCTCCAAAATGAAGACTTGTATCTGCCTGAAAAAATTCAGCTATTGAACAACACACCATGGTTCATCCTTAAGGCTCTGTAATATTACCCCCATCAAATGGCACTTTTTCCAAGCAGCCTATACAGTCTCAAGAAGCTACAATTTTCTCCGGGTCTGTCAGCAAGATACTTTCTAACACCTGCAGCCCAATGCAGACAAGCTGCACTGGGGACCACTACAAGGTTCCCATAATCATCCTTTTCATCAAAAGGAACCTTGAAGAGAAGGAGAAACTGAGAAAAGGGTGCCCTCATTGCTGCATCCTCCCCTGCCCTTTTTAACATTTCATTTTATTTTGCTGTCCCACTTTCTTTTAATTATTTTTATTTACTTACATATTTAGATGACACATTCCCCACTCTGCGTGTTTTGGCTCTGGCTCCCAGGCAGGCTATCATGGCCCGGAGCAATCGGCAAAGCCTGTGTCCACCACCATCGAGAAAAGAAGAATGAGCCGCACAGGATAGAAGCCAACAGTGAAAACCACTACTCTGTAGTAAAATCTTCAAAGACAAAGAGTTTCACCGGGTTCATCTGCTTTCTTTTTCTGCAAAAAAATAAACCTTGTACACCTACCAATCAATGACAAAACTCTCCCCTTCTTCTAGCTGTTATATCTATTTGTAATATTTCAACTACTAAAGAGGCAAAGTAAAAGGTTAATAGATATTCCACTTAAAAAAAAAAAATCAAAGAAAGAATGGGCCAAATTGTGCTTTCAGAGTACATATATAACTGGCATAAGCACAGTAACGTGGAATAAACTTCACTTCTGCATTTAGTGCATTCTGGTTTTACTGAAAACACAGTCTGTATGTTTACACAGCAGCTATGTGCAATATCTATACTCTCCACTTGACTCACAAGTTGGAGGCCCACTGGACAAAAGAAGTAGATGGTTATTATTTGACTCAGAGACACACTCAACATCTAAATTTTGCTAATTTCTGCCAGAAAGGTGAAAGAAGATGTATGAGTTTGTATCAGTTTCACCAAAAAAGGAGGGGGAGGAAGATGCTCTATTTCCTTCTTCACTCCTGATGGTGCTGGTAGTTTATGGACTTGTGACCTCCTTGGGTAAAATGCAACTGAAGGTTTCCACACCGGAACCCTGCAGGCAGCTTGCAGGAGCCTCTGAACAGCTGGGTCAGCCCCATCAGTCCCTCTCCAAACCAAGTGTCTGAAGGAGGAGCACATGGACACCTGTAGAGCCTGAAGAAGGAGCACATGGACATCCATAGAACAAATCAGCCATGTATGCAAAAGCACACAGTCGCTGCTTTGCATAGAAAAGGGGCTTTTAATATGCACTTTCAGTGTTAAAGCAGGGCAGTCACTTCATAGCTATCCTAACGAGCTCTAGTGCCAGCTCAATGTTACCTGAACCCAGGTGTAACTGCGGAAGGTGAAATTCTTTCTTCTCCTTGGGAAGACGAAGGGAAGTGGGACCAAAGGCTCCGCTCAGCAATCCAGAGCCAAAGGTGATTTAAAAGAACTGACTATCCATAGCATAGATCTCCCACACACCATTCAAACCTTGCTAAAAAAGGCAGATTCATCTCATGAGCTGTGATTTCACGGGTCCTGTACTGTATTGCTCACTGTGGACTGCAAGCATCACTCATTGCAGTACACAGCCACGGCCATCAGCAATTTTTAGAGATCAGCTCTACAAATCAACATCCTCACAGAAACTGGGACTTATAACAGATTGATGGTCCCACTCTATTTCCTACAGACCATTTGCCAGAAAACCACTGAGTAGCAAGGGCACCATGACAATTCCAAGGGAGAGGGTGAATGGGGGTCCTACATGCCCGTGGGTGTGCTTGCCTGCCTGCCTGCCAGGGTAGGTCCAAGGCAAGAACACCAGGGGAAATTTCGAATGCCAAAAGAAGGTAGAATGGCACCTCTGAACTTTGCCCCAGTACAACATCCAAAATGAGCAACAGGGAAAGCCATTCATTTTCCAGACACACTCGGTATGGAGCTTTTCCACAGGTAGTGGAAATAGAAATATTTGTTCTTCCATGAAAGCACCACCTCTGCTTAGACTGGTTTTAAGCACAAGCCCAAACCCATATTCATCTAATCCAGGTACAAGTCGTATCCTCATCAAGTAATTACAATCTGAGCCAGTCATCTAGTCTCTCTGCAGCGTTCATGGTCAAGCTTTAGGGCCTGAGTCATTTGATGTATTTTTTAATGCCACATTAGAAGAACTGCACCCTGGAGTGCACATTCCTCTCCAGCAACTATCACACAAATCCAGACAACCCACCTGGCACAAAACACATCTGCCATTTCATTTCATGTGTCCAGCTTATTTAGAATGCAGAACTGATACCCCCAAGCCCGTACTTCTGACCGCACTAAGCCTTAACACTGGTCACCGTAAGTATCTACCTGGGTCGGGATGCAGCTGGTTGGCACCATGCCCTGGTTGGCAGCAGGCCCTCAGACTCACCAGTCCTGTGCTCCCTCCCAGCGCTCAGGGAAGGGGCCGGCAGGATGGCTGAGCTCAGACAGGCTGCAAACAGCGTGAATACACCACACTCGAAGCACAGCTGTCCCAGGGCTGCCTCAAGGCAGGCACACAGGATGGATTACCAAAAACATGACGCTTTTGCGTGTTTTCTCACTGTAGACACCGAGAAGGGCTTGGGTGGATTCACTCGCGCACTAGTTACAGCTTCAAGTTCAAGAGAGAGATTTCCCTTTCCTTTCTCTTGAATGTTTCACGTTAGAGGAGACTGAGGGAGTAGGACACCTGGGGATCAGACCTAATGGATTCCAGCACAGAATCAGAGTCTCACAACCAAATCCCGCTGTCGCTGAAATGTTTTTATTCTTTCCAGTATCTGTCTCCTTGTTCTGGTGCTGTCAGAACGACGGCGTCTCCTTAGCACGCCAATGCCCCGGGTGCCACCGTTACCGTACTCCAGGATCTCCTATGGCATTTCCATGTGCCTAGGACATACAGGGGTTATTGAAGCACAGGCTCCTGCCTGGGAACTCGCAGGGTGCAAGGACTAACGAGCAAAATGCAAAAAAGCAACAGGTAAGCTGCTACAGGAATTAGATCACTATACAGTCATCGTGAATATGAAAGTGTTTCATTGCAGCCTGCATTCATTAAAAGAAGTACAACCAAACAATTGTTTAAGAAAGATACATTTTTTTTAGCACACACATATGCTTTGCTATCGGCAACAGCACAAGCATTACCGCTGACTGCACCTCTGGGTCCCAAGGACTTGTTAGCTCTAGCTATTGATCCACAAACTAAATATATTTTTCTGGGAACGTTTGGCCAGGAATGTCCATACTGACCCAAACTACTGCAGGTTTAATAGGTCGCTCGAGGACTGTAACGTTGCTCTCCCTGGTCATCAGGTTCATGCCTCCGAACACGTTATTACCCACCAGTCTCCCCCACTAAGCAGCAAACTGCGGGGATTTGATTCTCCCTTTGTTTGAGGGTACTTATTTGGAGGGGGTGATGGGCTACTAACATCAGGGTTTAGCTCAAGTACACAAAAGCCAGGAAATTCACAGCTAGGGCTGAAAATGTGTGCTGACACAGCAGCATTATCTCCTGCCATTAAGCCTTTTCTGGATCTTTTGGCACAACTGCCTGGGTTAAAGCCTGCGTGTCAGCAGAGATTTTTCAGGCTTCGCCACAAATTTTTTTCCTTAAGTCAAGCTGCTCGCATCACTCGGATATATTCCTCTTAACATTATACGAACACCTCATGAAGTTGGGGCACACCTCTGTACCCCATCCCCCCCGCATCCCATGCCTTTCCACACGTGGTTTCACCTTCGTGCTCCCCAAGGGCTGTGGATACGGCATGAACCAACTTGCAAAATCCCAGCCAGTCATTCCAAAGTGGACACAAAGGGGGATTAAGCGGCGCTGAATAGAGCTGACAAACAGACCTGGGTAACCGTAGCAATGGGTATTTCAGAGCAGTGTCACAACCCAAGGATCCGGCTTTGGCTCCCCGGGGAAGGTGGGTGGGAGGAGGACCCTGGGGATTAGCTGTGGCAGAGCCCTCCTGGGGGAGATGCCAAAAATGGAGCCGGGGGAACTGAGTCTTGGCTCTTTCACCCACTCCCACGGAATTTATTTAGTTGATCCTTAAATAGGAGGGTGAGGATAGGAAGCTTTGGGAGAGTTTGCTGGGAAGTGACTTCCCAGCAAGGGTAAAATCTCCATCATGATGGCATCCTGATGGCAGTGGTGGTACAGCAGCCCCCAACTCTGAACCAAAACCTGCTCCTTTCCACACAATTTAAATGTCCCATCAAGCAATGGCAGCTACAGCTGCCCTGACAGCTGAGATAGAGGGAGGGGTACGGTACAGCCCACTCCAGATTTTCTCCATCCCCTTCTAACACCCGGACCAAGGCTGTTTGCAAATTTAAGAAATGACTTAAAGGACAGTGAATGGCCAAGAGATCCTATCTCATCAGGAAGAAAACTAGGTAACTTAGCTCTCTAAACAGGCACTTCAGAAATTACAAATTAATCTAATTAGAGACTTTATCTTGCCAGTTACAAGCCACTTGTTATAGATTTACCAGTAAATTAAAAAAATGGGAGGTTACTTACACTAGCCCACAATTTACCAGCTTTATACACAGGACTTGCCAGAAAGCCTCAACATCAAATAAAAGGGCAGGGTTGGGTTTTACAGTTTTAAAGACATGTAGTTAATATAATCTATAAATAACTGAAATTGTGTTTCTGAGTGAAAGGGCCATTGTTCATTTTTATCACGGGTATGAAAAGAAGTGTTATGGGGAAGGCAAGGGAGGCTTTCCAAAGGAAGGTTATGGATTTATTTTATAAAAAAAAAACCAACCCAACAATACAAAAGGATACATTTGGGGCAGTAGTTTCAGCTGTGCATTGGTACAGAGGCAGGAGCTTTGAAAATATAGATGCCAAAGGGATGAATCTATCCAACATACACGGGGAAGAGAAAGGTGACACTGGTGACTGATAAATTTGCATTTTATGGGGACTCTAAAACCCTACAGAATTAAAGTTACCATTAATATAATACAGTTACTTATAAGGATTTTTCCAGATGAATGTGAGCCATTTTGGACAAATGACACTTAAACAGTTTCATAGTCACTCGAAGCCTAAGCCTAAACCAGTCATCAGCTTTAAACCAGATCGGTTCCCAATTCTGGTTCACTGGGCAACCACAGAAACACTTGTCTTATCACAGGGGAGGCAGAGGTACAGTCAGAGGCAGGTGTGCTCCTTTTGATGGCAGTGACATCATTTTGACGGCAAAGCGACAGTAAAAATTTGGCAGGCGATAAATAACTCTCCGCAAATGCCGCTGCAACAGCAATAGCTGCCGGGAGCAGGCACTGTCTTGGGCTGGAGAGTCTTAACCAAACGAGCCCATTAATCTGGCTGGAAACCAGCAGGCCCCATCCTGCTTCCCACTGGGTCTGTGCGGAATCCACAGCACTGTCAATCGGCGAGGAGAGCAGAGCTCCCCGGATTGACGGGGCTGGCGGGAGAGCGGGCTCCTGCCCAATTAGCCTGCCCCGCAAGGCTGGCCAGCTGATGTTAGCCCTGCGGGGACATCAACCCCTGGCTCCAGCCACGCAAGGGATTAAAAAACCTCGGGCCGAGATCACTAGTCTTCCTCGCAATTAACTGAAATAAAAAGATAAACATCAGGGTGGAGAAGGTTGCTTAAAAGAGGTAGCCTTAAAGCCACGCAGCAAACAGGAAAACAGGCAAAAATAAACCGAAGCGATGCCGTATCTCCCTCCCCCCATACATGTTTTATTCCATCGATGATGGAAGACTCAGTCAGTCAAGATCTGCAAATTGGTAGGCAGTACATTCTGTGCTGTCTGTCAGTATTACACATCCTAAAGGGCTGAATAAATAATTGAAGAATAAATAATTGTGCCAGGGCTTTGTCTCATGGGCCATTTTTATAGATTGCTGTCTAATGATAGCACCATCTGCGACACTCTGCATTAATACGGGATAAAATTACATAGCGCTTTGTTTGCTCTGACACTGTGATGTTATGATGTCTCTTAGTATTATCTTGAATAAAAGGCTACAGCAATGATGGAAGCGTCCCAATTGCTTGTAAACTCTCATTTAGGGAAAACCAAGTTTAAGCAATCAGAGACGTTTTTCCCCCAGGGACAGGACAGGGAAGAGTGGGAAAGCCTCGGTGTTTCCAATGCACGTCATATCAAGGTAATTAAAAACAGAGGAGCTTGTTAGTGCGTTTTTGTTATACATGTCCAATTCGGAACCCACAGGTTAAAAGCTCTGTGCTGGCAGGGAGGCAGCCCGGCTCACCTCCAGGAAAACAGTTCCTGTCCCTTCCTCAGCACAGAGAGGGAGGCAGAGATCAATCACAGGTTCTCACTCCCTAAATCCAAGGAAATAAGATGACTTACATCAGTTTAATCTGGCACAGAAGCATACCATGGGTTAAGGGGGATATCTGCGAGGAAACAAAGGCTTTTTGCACGGGAAAGCAAGTAAGCTTTAGCTCTATACAACCACCACTTCCTTTCCAGTACTGCTTTACACTTTTTTACAATTCTCCACCCAAGAAACATTTTCTTCTTCGTTCTTAGAAAGAAAAACCTGAAGCCATGGTTAAATATTCACTGACAATACGGCTTACGCTCCTCCAGCCTTCTGCGCACTTCTCGATGACTGCAGAACACCAGCAGCCTTTCCCTGCCCTCCCAAAAAGGATCTTGCAGACCCTTTCTCTCCCTTTCTCCCTCCCCAGCAAAAGGGGGCCGGGCAGAGTAGCACCCCAGCAGCCCTCTACACCCAGCAGCACCATACATGAGCAGCTGCTGGCCTGCTAGGTCTGCATGGACAGGAACTAATATGGATCCCAGGGAGTTAGAACAAATGCATTTGCTGCCTTGTAGCTATTACTTACCTGTGGAGCAAATTGTGAAATTTTATGTAGGTTTTGCAAAACCCAGCCTCACCCCTGCCACGATCCAGCATCACGCTGCGGAGGCTGTGATGAGAAGAGCTCTGGCCCCTCAAGCCCCAGCCCTCCATCCCCAGCCCCAACCACCCCTCGGCACCAGCATCCAAAACTGAACATTTCAATTTTCACATCCCAGAAAAGCAGCCCAGGAGAGACATTGGGCAGATGAGGCCCCTGCAGTTACAACACCCGTAATGTCACGACTGCCGTCACAGGCTTCAGGAACTAATTTGCAAAGCAAGAGTTTTCAAACTCTCCATGGATCAGGTTGAGTTAGATTTAAAAAGTACAGTGACCAAAGGAAGAGGATTTGCAGGAGGCTTTGGAGAACAAAGCACTGTGGCTGCTCCCGTCACAGAAACAATGGCGAAGGAAAAAGCCTCTTGCCTCCAAGAGTTCCTCCTGCCATCAGGAAAATCTGCTTCGATCCCCCAATCCCACCCTGTCACGAAGAGCTGACATAAAAACTGATCTGAAATGTGCGGTTAGGCTGACCGAAGACTAAATTATAGCTAGACTAACAACTAAAAAACAAGACCTACTTGTTTTTTAGATGCCTTCAACCAGCACGAGGCTTCTCAAAACAGACAATGCATGCAGCATCCTACCTGCGTTCTCGCCAGCGTGGACCACAGCTGAGATAACCATGTGCTCATCAGCTACAGCGTGCAGTTCACTTTCTGCCAAGCCTCAGAAACCCAAACGTGTGCCACAGGCTGCTAAAGCACATCAACACAGCACGGCAGCGGTGGAAACCTGCTTCTGCAGGAAGGGCTCACTGCGGCTTTCAGATTTGGCCACCTATGCATTAACCAGCACCAGCACGCACATGGCAATCAATTAATTAGCGACCACGGTCCCTGTAAAATGAACTCAGGGGCTTCACCCCCAAGCTTACATTAAAGGAGATATACGCCAAGGGCCAAAACCAATGGTGGCAGTTTTGCCCTTCGTACGTGGCGACTCATGGCTTTGATGTGTTTCCAGGGCCCTCTGTTACAGGCTCCTCAAAGGACTCGGGACAGCACAGATGCCAAACAATGAGGCATCTGATTTAGGGGGGTGTACCTGGGTCTACAAATCAATTAAACAAGCTCATGATGGGATACAACTGAGAGGCGTGTTCAACACAGATAATGCATTGATAAGCTTCCACTTTATTATTTTTAGAGGTTCCACCTAAAAAACCCTCGTAAAACAATTTTAACTCAGGGGCACACTCTTCCTGTTGGCTGATGGCAACTTAAAACCAGGAAAAACTCCATGGGTGGTGTCAGAAGCACCTAAAAACTTGAAAGTGGATCCATTTGGTGAAAACTAAAAGGGGGACAGACTATCAATCATCTCACCACTGAAAAGGAAACATTTGTAACTTGGCTACAATAGGCATTGACTTCAATTTGACTTATTTAGATTATGGTATGTGTTCATTTTTCAGGTAGGAACATCATCAAATAAAACCAAGGAGGTCTCCTCCGAGGTGTACACATTGCTACTGCACCTGCCTTCTGGAGGAGGACATGGCAGCAGCTCTCTGAAGCACAGATGCATGGAAAACTCTCGCCCAAAACCTGTCAATGACTTTCTGGCACGACTGCATGCCACCAGCAGAAATCCCTGGTCTGCAGCTGATCCTGCCGGCAGCCACAAGTCTCATTCAGAGCACAAGCAAGGCCTGGGAAAAGTACCCACCGTCAGACAGCCACCAAGGAGCCCTGTGTCCTGCCCTTGGCTCTGACACGGAGATGCTGTGTGGCTCTGACAAATCCCATCATCCATCCCACAACTCCACCTGGCCAGCAGGGAACGTAAATCCCCACCCTACAGCAACGGCTGGGCTGTTCTGCATCAGTGACGAGGAAACGTTCAAACATATCCAAGCAGACACCACACACCGTTTAGCAAATCTTATTCTAATGCCGAAACACCACCACCCTTGCCACGTGCAGCTGGGTATCCTGGGCAAGCCTTCCTTTTCCTCCTGGAAGAACTCAGAGCCTTCCTTGAGAGCAAAAGGTGGAGCACAGACTGCGGTTGTGCACAGGAGATGGGGGACAGGAAACAACACAGACATCAAAAGATGACAAGGGAATAAACATTCATCAAATAAATTACCAACAAACAGGACTTGGGCTACAAATCGGAACACCACATTTTCTTCAGCACAGAATTAAAACGCTCGGGGGGTGCCCCAGACACGGCAGATCCACGTGTGCCCTTCTGAAGTGGCTCTGCCTTGCAGGCATTCCTCCATTTCTGCCGCAGATAAAGAGGGGCCAGCGACCCATGAAGCGTGGGGAATTCATCCCCCGGCGCCCAGGCGAGGCGTGGGACAGCTATTGTGCTCCAGTGAAGTTCAACCACAAACCCCATCAGAAACGGCACCGCTCCCCGGGAGCTGTGGAGGAAGGATAGGGGGAGGAGGAGAAGTTTAGGCTCTTGCTGAACTGCATATAAAAAGGATGGGGGAAAAATAAAAATTAAAAAAATAATTTCACTGAATTTAACTGAATTTTTTCAGAGTTGGAAGGGACCATACAGATCATCTAGTCCAGCTCCCCTGCTGAAGCAGGATTGCTTAGAGCATGAGCAGGATTGCTTAGAGCATGACAATCAAAAATTAAAAAATCAAAACCACTCCGCTACCGCATTGGGGTAAACTTTCTCAGAGCTACAGCCAGAAAAGGGAATAAAAAAAGGGGAGAAAAAAGTGAAGAGAAAGGTGAAAGTGGGGTGTGCAAGGTGCACCGGCCACTGCCTGGTCTGAGGCAGAATATCCACTTTTGTCGAAACAGAGTGACCAAAAAAAGAATAATAATAAAAAGTACTGTTCTTCACATTAAATATTCATGGCAACAGCTACAGCGTGGCTAATGGAAAGTGTCTGTAAAATCTTTAAGAAGTTTGTTAATGCACAGAGACCGGCAGAGGTCATGGAAAGCTTGGAGCAAATCAGGAGCAATTGAACAAAAATAGTTTGTCCCTTTTCAAACCAGCACTAAAAAGGTGTCCATTTATTTCACCAAAACCACTGAAGGGACCAGGAAGGGTCATAAACACTCATTAACACTGTTCCTGGTAGCTGGCTGCTCAGCTGCACAGCCATTACAACCTCCCTCCCCTTATGATCCCAACACCAGATTCTGGTTTTGGCAGAAAGGAGGCGGCCAGACCCAAGGACAGAGGTACACACTCAGTGCCACCTTCCCCTGTCCCACGCTAAGAGGTAAGGGCCAAAATGCACATACTCTAGTAATCTCCACCCTGCAGCAAGGCTCAGGTGTAGGTAGTGAACAGAACACGTCTAGAGAAACTCCTTGTCTTCGCTATCTCAATTTTGTAATGAAATCACATACAGAACTCAAACCCCCTGTGTTTTTAGGAAAGACAGCAAAACATCTGATGCTCCAAGGCCAGATCAGCACAATTGCAATTTGCCAGAGGGCCCAGTTCTGTTCCTTGCCCTCATCCTCCAAATAAATCAGTTACTGCGAGTCGATAGACTCAAACTCTGATTTTTGCAGTTTCCATCACTATTTTATTCTGAACAGCAAAGAAGTTCAACCTCCCATCGCACCCCACCCCAGGCCATGCAGAGGAACATCTGGGTTTCTGTGGCGGAGAAGGAGCTGCAGCAGTGCCCAGCCAAGCTCCAGCTTCTCCCACCACACTCCAGCCTCTCCACCAGCAGCGCAGATGGAGGCAGTGGGTATTTCCAGGCGACTGATCTCGGTGTCGTGGTTCGCTCCCTGTTGACAATGCAGGAGAGCTCCATTTAAAACCACCTCCGGCTATTTTAACAGAGAACACTGCCTGCAGTCCTGCAGCATCACATCAGCTGGAATAAAAAGCACCAGTTTTTAACACCGCATGTTGACTCTTGCCTCTCTTTTTTCCAGACCCGAGGATGCAGTCAGCAGCAGCCTTCTGTGAGGAGCCCCATCTCGTAGCATCTATACATCCACGAGCCCCAGCACAACAGCGCTCCAGGTCTGACGCCAGTCTTCCAGCACTAATGCCGTGCAAATAATAAGGATGATATATTGCAGAGCCCCGCCACCAATCCAGACACAAAAGCAATTAAAAACCTGTAACATCTACGTGACGAATACTAACCAGGTTGGCAACTCTCAGGCTGCCAGGTAAGCGCTGCCAGCAGAAGGTCACCAGGCACATAACGGCTTGCAGCCCAAAGATGGCACAGACAAGCACGCCCAGCTGTTTTAAATGTATATAGGAAAACTTTAAGGTATAAAAAATTGCCCAAATCACTCTCCCTGTTGGCTGATAATTTTAATTGGTATGCAGCTCCTGCTGCATCACCACTGCATTTCTAATACTACCTCTAACGGCACAGATCAAGACACCGGTTGCTTTGTTTTACTCTGGATTTCAGAAAGCATAGTGCCCACATAAAATCATTTGCAATGCAAGAGTAGATCACATTAAGAAACCAACATATTACTATTATTAATAAATTTTTGTCAAGGATTTGAAGGCACAGGAATCTGCCACTTCCATTGCTTGGTTCAATTAATCTGTACCGGTTTATTTATCTCCTATGGTTTGCTCAGCTTTCCAACCACTTGTATAAACAGGTTTCCCCTCTTTTACTTTTTAATTAAAAACAGAGTGAAAAAAAAAAGATATAATTGTGATTCATTCCCAGGACACAGAAAAATCCATTTGTGATGGAAAAGAAACCACCAACACATGCAAACATTTCCTAGAAAGCCAACAACTGTTTGTGGGCCTTTTTAGGTTAACACCTGTGGCATTCCTCGGCTTTATTTTACATAGAAAAGGTTGCCATCACATTTTCCTCCCGAACACGATTAACCCTCCATATTCTGCAGGTCCAAACACCAGACGTTCATCGTTACAGAGCTTTCCAAATTGTCACAGTCTTTTGTCAACCCTGAACTCTCCTGTGAGGACGAGCCCCGGTTAAACCCTGCCCAGCACAGAAAGGGAAGAGGGACTCTTGGGTTGGGTTGGGTTGTGCCACTCCTGTCACTGCTATGGATCGGTCTTGATGAATGGATTTACAAAAGGGTTGTGAATAAAACCTCCAAAACCCAACATGCTTCATGTGCTGAACTTTCTGTTTGTGGAGGCGGTGCTCTGCAACACCAACTCTTCCACCCGTGTGTGGTTGGTTGGTTTTCACAGCTAACATCTGAGGAGTGTGTTATTTCCAAGGGTTTGCAAGTGGTCTAATCATAAAGATGATTAAATGCAAAGGAAGAAGAGTGAGTTGACGGAACGGCAACCACCAAAACAGAGAAAGTCAGCATTTGGAATTCCATTAAAAATGTGTGTGTGCGCAAGTAAATGAAAAATATGGTCTATACATCAGTTTTGAACACGCACAGAGACACACAAAGCACCCCCATAACAGAGAACTCAAATGCCACATACTGTACTCCACCGACTCAGACTGTCCCCATTCCCGCAGAGGATGCTGCTTTGCAAATTGAACTTTGGTGCAAGAAATTTCAGTTTTGGTGAAAGCTTTCATTTTTAAGAGCATTTATTTCTAAGAGCATCCATTTGGCTTCCTGAAGCGATGCCCATCACAAGCAGAGCAGGGCATACCAGAAGACCACGCTGCCTTATGCCCGTGTTACACCAATACGTACCCCTCACCCGTCCCACGTGTGCTCCCGGTCATCGTTTGGCCACTGATCCCCCTTCTGATTTCTTCATTTTCAGAACATCTCCCAACAAAAATCTCAAACTACTAATGGACTTGCACACACTTTCCTTACACAAACACTGTACAGACAGTAAATAGCAGAACCTTTCACATGGTAAGCATCGAGCCTGGTTTTAAGCAAGGGAAAAAAGACAGACCGGGTCAACTATTCAAAGCCACAAACACAGCACAGGAGAATTCGTATTCAAGACCTTCTCGGATTTGAGTCCAGCACATTAGATCACTTTTTCCTGCAATAGTGTTTTTCTTTCTCTAGACTTTGCCACAACAACAAATCAAACCCATCCAAAGCCAGAAAGCATCAACAGACTTACATCAGGGATGAACATGACTTGCAGTACCCAGAGGAAAGAAAGTAAAGTGCCAAAAATAAGATATTAAGAGCCAAATTAATTGGTGACATAAGCAGGTACAAGTACATTGAGGGAAATGGAGTAGCTTATGCCTGCAATGAATATAACCGTAAGCGTTTAGCAGGTTCTTCCTCAAGACTTTGTTTAAACAAATCTGAATTTATTAGGCTGCTGCTGTATAAATATGATAAATTCTTATTGAAATTATCCTCTGGTGAGCAGCAATAAATACTAGGAAATATTCTTTCAAGTGATCCATTATTTTAATCTGGCTAAGAGCAATTCCAGGTTTTCTGCATGCACAGACAAAAGTTATCTTCAATACAAGAAGCGAGTGTAAAATTGTGTGATGCTGCGAGTTTTGGGAGGAACAGGGAAACATTCCCAAGCTCGGTATCAAACCCAGCAACTCAAGACACCCCATCTCTGTGGAGTTCATATGGTAACAATACAGAACATTTCCATACATAATTTACAAGCTACTATGAAATGCTAGAGGTCAAAACTTCCAGGGCGTAATTTAACGGTGAAAACGTGCACCGCATGTCAGATCAGCCGTTGTGATACTACAGAGGAAAAAAAAAAAGAGAAAGAAAAAAGTGCAGAGTGAAAACGCAGACAGAATTTGTGATTAGGAACAAAAAAAGTCACTGTTTGTCAGACATGGCATCCAAACATGCTTCAGAGTTTATTTCAGTAACAAGTACTTACACACACATGCACACACTGGCCCCATAAAGGAGAGGAGGGAAAAAAAAAATAAATCATTTAGGAAGCATCCTATTTGTGCTCTGTTACCCAAACACAGACTCACCTCAGCACTTCCCGGCGTACTCCAACTGTAGCCTTTAACAAACCTTGGTGTTGTGAGACACTTTCAAACACTGCATTTTAATACCATAGAAGATGACATCCTTTGGACGCTTCAGTCTCTGGAAGCTGAGGCCGGGGCTGCTGCCTGACTCCATCCCTTGCACAGGGACCGAAAGCAGGCAATGCCTCATCTTTTACACCTTCCCTCCAAGACATCATTCACGGCAAAGCTTCAACCACCACTAGACTATTGGTGCAGGCACACTGAGTGGCACACTGAGGACCATCCTGGGCACCTCCTTCCTGCCTGCACCAGCTCTGCCTCCACTCCCCTGCCTGCATCTCCCATCCCACCTGGCAGCAAAGTGTCTCAAATACCACCAAAACAACTGCTTCCCAATTGGCGTGGTTTCAGCAGGGATAGAGTTTTCTATTAGTAGCTGGTATGTTTTGGATTTGGGATTAGAAACATTTTTGATAGCACACGGGTGGTTTTAGTTGTTACTAAGCCGAGGAGCAGGCTGCCCAGGGAAGTGGTGGAATCGCCATCCCTGGAGGTATTTAAAAGATGTCTAGACGTGGTGCTGAGGGACATGGTTTAGTGGTGGACTTGGAAGTGTTAGGTTAGTGGTTGGACTCGATGATCTTAAAGGTCCCAACCCAGACAATTCTATGATTCTAAGCTCTCAAGGCCTTTTATGCTCCTTGCACTGCCCTGCCAGCAAGCTGACCCCAACTGACCAAAAGGATATCCCATACCATGTGGCATCATGCTCAGCATATAAAGCTGGGGGAAGAAGAAGGAAGGGGGAGACATCCAGAGTTACGTTAGGCCTGATGGAGCCCTGCTTTCCTGGAGATGGCTGAACACCAGCCTACTGATGGGAAGTGGTGAATGAATGTTGGGGTTTTGTTTTTGTTTTTTATTTTTTTTTTTTTTGCTTCGCTTGCATGAATGGCTTTTCCTCTGCCCATTAAACTGTCTTTATGTCAACCCAAGAGTTTTTCGTCGCTTTTACCCTTCTGATTCTTTCCTCCAGCCAGACTAGGCAGTGTGAGCAAGCGGCTGCCTGGTGCTCGCTGCCGGCTGGCAACCAATGCACACCAATGCAACCACATCTGATTCTTTGTACAAAACCTCTCTAAAACACATAAGCACGTAATATAAAATTTGCATAACGTGAGGGAGACAGAAAATAAGACAATTTAATTTAAGTGGTTACATAAACTGTCTGCCGAAGGGACATGAGACAAACATACTCTATTTAAAAACACATCTCGCACACCACTTTTACCACCATGTTTAAAAGAAAATCACATTCTTTAAACCAGAGTCATTTGCTAAAGTTCAGGGCCCTGTCAGCCCTGGGCTTTCCCCAAGCCCTGGCTGCAACACCCAGGGAGCCTGCGGTGGGGAAGGCATCTCCCTGACAGCTGTGTTCCCTCCGGTCCCTCCATACTGGTTTCACGCCAGTTTCAGAAGGTGAAACGGCACCTGATAGGAATTGGGATACCCCAGTGGATAGCCGGCCCAGCACAAACCCTGCCAGATCTACCTCAAATCATCACACTTTGGTGCTTTGTTTTGGTTTCTAAGGAAATTTGGATGAGTGGAGTGAGTTCACACCAGGTTTGTGCTTTGAAATCACATGCTTGTGGTGCACCATCCAGCACTGGCAGCTCTCAGATTTGATTTGGTTTGAATCGAGGTGCCAGACACAAATGCCCTCACACCAGGAGCCCTCCAGGTCAGCATGGATGCGTTTCAAGCCATGGTGAGCATCTCTGCTGCAGGTGTGTTTGTTTCAACTATGTGGTTTACAGTTTATATCTCACATTAA
This sequence comes from Limosa lapponica baueri, assembly GCA_002844005.1. NCBI lineage: Eukaryota > Metazoa > Chordata > Aves > Charadriiformes > Scolopacidae > Limosa > Limosa lapponica. Next base: position 4,565,482 of record KZ505636.1, read on the forward strand.
AAACTGAGAGTAACCTTCTCACCTCCTCATTACCCAAACCAAAACAGTGTAACCCTGCTTCAAGAAATACACACGGGAAGAAACAGAGCTCGGAGGGAAGAAAAAGCTGTTGCACTGAAAGATACAGTGCCGCTTTGCAAATTCCTAATTCTCCCTATCCTTCCTTCCTTGGGCTTTCACACACAACGTATATCTCCTTGAAGCTCACCCTGCTTCTCTCAATGCCCATCAGATGTCCCACAGTACGCATCCATCCCTGGAGCTGAGGCATCCTGGCAGGCCAGAGGCCGCCCCGCACACCCCGGCACAGCTCAACCAGAGACCCTTTTTATTTTTCACAGTAGAAGCTCAGACCTTCACATCCTTAGTTGTGAATATACCCCCTACTACAGGGTGTATTTTACTGTTTAAAACAAAACATTTTTTTCTAAGCTGCTCCTGCTAATACTTTCTAACAGCAGGTTGCTTTAGGGTCTTCTTTATTATCTTCCCCTAACTCCAAAAATTACAAGGTCCAACTACAGACTAATTCCTAACAAAGATGCTGATACTCATAAACAGAAATGCATCAGACAACAGCTCTGCCTATACTTAAGGAGATACTGCAGTGCGGGCAGCCTCCAGCTCTTCACTTTGGCTTTCCTCTGAATTCCCAAAGATGGCACCTTTTTCTATGCATTTTTCTATCTCAAACACCTCTGCAGTTTACCGCTATTTGTCTGTGAAAATACCAGTAACTGAGAATATCCTCTGCCAAAGGACACCCGTTGCCTTGATACAGTCCCTTTGCGCAGAATCCTCCACCTGACAGAAGTAGCTCCATCCTTTCCTCCACTCCTCTCCAACCCACCAAACAAGCAGATGCACAGAAACAGCATCTACATGCAGATGTTTTGTCAGGAGTACATTGCTCTGACAGTGAACTGCCAGGTTTCCACAAAACCCGTCTGGGAAACGGCTGAGTTTCAGATGACTCGGGGAACAAAGGCTTAAAGAAAATCACTGCATCTGCACCAGATCTTCAGAGTCTCCTTTCCTCTTCCTTTCTTCCCACTGGTCTTGTTTCCCCTGAGTATCTTCACCCAGCAGTTGTAAGGGAAAGCAGATACAAGAATACACCATTGTCATTAATGAATTGGCTCAGTCATGCCGTTAACAGCCCCACTTAATTGTACAGTAGTATTTGCTTGGCAGCTTCTCCCACCATAATGTAATAACAACCCACCGCACTGTCCCAAGTGAACTACCAGGGCTCAGTTTACCATGTCGCTTTATTCTCCACACCAACTACCCGAAATGCTATCCACTTGACTCTTACTGCCCTGTAATTAAGCAAATAGTCAAGATTAGAGTAGTCAATATCCATCTCAGCTTTCATGACCAACCCACGGACATGAGGTCAAATAAAGACACATCACTGCACGGGGATACTTACCAGCAGCATCCTCATTACAGGCAAATCTGTCATTAATCATGAGGTCCAAGATGGTGGCTTTAGCTTTTTGTAGTAGAGAAGCAAGTCAAGATTATATATACAGCTGATCTGTATGTAATAACATATAAATAATAAGACTTACCAAGCATTTCCTTCCTGTCTCATCAACCCTGTTTTACTGTTAACTAAGTCCCTTAACTTGAAGTAACCAGTCTGCCTGAAAGTGTAGAAAAAATCTGGACTTTCACCATTTCCTAAGTAACCATAAAGGCTACTTGCAAATGGCTTTGGACGCAGCCATAGAAAGGAAAAACCTCATCTGAAAAAAGGAATGGGAAATATTCTATGCTATTTTTTCCAATGGGAAATATCCCATGCTATTTTTTCTGCAGGCAGGAGCACGGCTTTATATACACTGAGTATTACCAAAAGCTAAGCCGAACCCCCCATTTAGGAACAGAAGTAGCTTTATGTCATACCTTTAATCTGAGGATCATGAAGCACTTCTAAAAATTCAGTAATCCCATCTTGCAGACAAAGAAGCTAATGTACAGCAAAATTGCTCAGCTGAAACAGAGCTGGAGAAAACAAAACCCTCAGCTCTGCTTACTATCCTGCACAGCACAGAAGACTGTTTTTTCCTTTTTAACTTTGGTGCTATGTCTAAGACAGTAAAAACTACTTTCACCCTGTTATGGGGTAGGTACTATTTTAAAAGAGTGCATTTTTGAAAGCATATATTCTATTTCTTCAGGCTCCAAAGACTTATTATTCTGCTAATTGACCCTGCCAGCTTCACTGCAATCAGTCAAGCTGCACGGCAAGCTGGGGAGCCACCCGCTGCCTCTGCCAGCAAGTCCTCCTTGCAGACTCTCGTCCTGGTCCTAAAGGGAATCCATAGTGGCAGATGCTCCTGGTGGCTTCAGTAGGAAATGGAGAACCTCCTCCAAGCAGAGGAAAGCAATCCTACAGAAAAGGAGACCATCAACACAAACTCGGATGTCACTGCTTCTGGGCTCCTGTAGACAAGAAATACTTGTAATTTCCAGCTATTTAAATGCCGTGAGGTCAGAGTCAATGAGAAAGGTCTGGTACAATTGATCCTGGAATGAGGCAACAATAATACTTGGAAACCAATATGGATTTTTTTTTTTTTTTTAACAACAGTGTAACATGGCATCTTACGAAAATAGCAAAACCTGATAAATATAGAAGGCCTGTCTTCCACCAAAGAGCTGAGTGCTGGAGTCCCTATTTAGCTATACATTACTAGCAACACCATGCACCGTATCCAATTACAGTACGATTTTCGGTTTAGTGCACGCGATTCCTGCTCGCTGCCCCCACGAGCCTCACAAGGAATCACACTGTTCTGCACAGCAGAAAAAAACCACCCAAACCAACCCCTGGCTACAAACATAGTTGTCTTGCCTTGCCACAGGAAGCCCTCCTTTACCGCCCAAAGCCTGCAAACACAGAAATCTGCTTTCTTCCTCTCCATACTTTAAAATATTTGTCTAGGCCATTCCCAACTTTTCCCTTTCAGCATTCCCTAAGAAACAGTTGCATCCACTCACCTGCTATTGCTAGACACTCAGGCTCAGCTATTGATAAAAACCAGAGGGGCAGCACGAGGATGGGGAAGGGGATCTGGCAATCTGTTCTGCACCGGCTTCCCGGGCAGCCTGGGTGAGCTGCCTGAGGGTACGGTCCAGGGACACAAGGCTTGCCCCATCCTCAAGGAAGGTAATGAGATAACCTTGCCTCCTGCCTGGAGGATGCCTGCTCCATCTAACGAAGCCAGGCCTGCTCTAAGACATGACACACAGCTTGCCGCAAAGTCTGGGGCAACATCGCTCCCTGTGCAGCATATCCGAGTGGCTTTGGCTCCAGAGACCACTTCTCAACCAGAGATCTCACCACTGTGCTACTGATGCCTGTTCCATCTGATCTGTTGATGTGCCATGGTCACACCTAACCCCACAGAAACGCCTTTATTCAAAGAATTTCCTCTGAGTAATTTTCACTTCCTTCTTGGGGGTGTTGAAAGCAAACTAACAGAGCAATGGTGGCTTCCTCTTCAAGTCCTTCGAGCCTCCCATTCAGCTCCTGTTTTCTGGGAAGCACAGCTGAACTCAAAAGCTTTCTGAAAACACATACTGCCCAGGGCTGCAGCTGCAGATGTTCTGGAGCACTCATCCTCTTGAGCCTGGAATGGAGAACCACACAAGAAGTCCACCGCTTGACGCCAGATTGTAGAAGCCCTGAAATCCCCCTTTGCCAGCAGCTCTACCATCAGCTCGAGCAGAGCCAGGAGATCCCTTACCTGCCCAACCTCAAAGGAAAAACATGGAATAGTTTGAAGTAGAGGGTTTAAGTGTATGGGAGCAGAGATCTTCAGTGGATTGTGCTTCCTACAAAGAGCTTCACAAGTGACTCAAGTTGCCCAACATGAGTTCAAGCCAATTCTTTCTTCCCTCCCTTTTTCACCCTACTTCTCTTCACAGGACCACACTCAATGATGGAAGAGTTTGTGTTAAAGTGTCATCTACATAAAGGTTGCCTAGATACTTTGAAGACAAGTACCACAGAATGTGTGCAAATAACAGCATTTCACTTTATGTCACATTTAAAAGAAAATGCACCCAACGCTACCACTCTGCAGACAATGGGAAAGAGAACAAATGACGAGTCCACGTCACACTGATAGCACGACTGAAGCTAATGGCTTCAGGGGGGTCATTTCCCCCCCACACATTTACACTGTGAAGTAAAACCCATTTATTCTGAAGAAATGAGGAGTCTGAACCAGAAGCTATCCAAACTTTTATATACAATTCTGTCGTTGTGAATGCAAAGCAACTCTGGTCTCGGAACATTTTACAGACATGACTTAATTAAGGACCTTCCAGGGAGATACCTCCCAATACATGAGGGAAGTGATATCCCAGGAAAAAAAAACAAAAACACAAAATTAAAAAAAACAAAACAAAACAAAAAGAAAAAACCACAAAAACCACAAAACAAAGAAAAATGCATTCCAGATCTTGTATAAAATTAAAAAAAAACCTAAGTGAAGCATTACATAGTGTGTTGGGGTGCATCCATCCTCCGCTGCTCTGGAGGAAGGCAGGCTTCTATTTGAATGGATCTATTTGAATGGATCAAAGACTTCTGGCCATGGATATAATGGAAGCTCACATAAGGCAGTGGGTGCCTCCTAACACTCTACCAGCCTACCTGGCCATCCACTGGCTGCAGACCCAGAGCAGCCACAACAGTGCTCTTAAATAACTAACGCCAGCAGCCTGCGTATTAGCTAGAATCCCCAGACAAAATGACAAGAAAAGCATATTTCAAGGAAATGGCTCCAACGCAGGGCAGGGGCAGCTCAGCATGTGGCCATGCCTGGGCACTGCTGCTGGCCAGGGCTTGCTGGGGGAGCATCTCCTAGCCCCAGAACCCAGGGATGCACCTTCGCGGCTGCTTCGCAGAACGGAAGATGCGGGGAGCGAGGTGCTGCAAGAGGGGGAGATTTCTCTCTCTGCCAGGGTATCGTTTAGCAATTTGTTACATGCTCCCAACCCCATTGTTTCTGAGACTCACGAAGAACAAAAGCAGCTGCTAATCAAGATTCAAAATTACAAGGCTCGCCTTGCAGAGAGAAAGTAATACCTAAGTCATAACTCCTTTTGAGAAGGCTACAATTTAAATAAAAGCTGAGCGAAGCTGTATTTCCTCTTCTATCACTTTAATTAATTGTGCAAAGAAGAATAGGGTCGAAGTAAATGTATTCCAAAGCACGCTGGAGTTGAAGGTGCCTTGTAGCCCCACAGCTTTTTGTTTTCATTATGAAAAAGTGGATTTTTGCTTATTACTATTTTAAAGAAAAATAAACAAACAATAGGCTTAGACTGTGAGTTTTCTAAAAGGATTTGGTTTTCACACTTTACCTTTAGAATAGCCATAAGCCACTCACACGTCTCACTTTAATATCATATTGGTTTAAATGATCTAGTTCCACTTTTTCCCAGAAAAAAAAACCCGCTAGCACGTGGTGGCAGGAAGGGCATTTGCAGGGTTACAGGCAGGGTTACAGCAAGCCGAAGGGAAGAAAAAAGGCATACTGCCCAACAAATAGCAAATCTAAGGTGAAATGAGTGTAATTAGCTGTTCAAAACTGCTGAATCTGTCACAGGGAGTCCCGATGACTGAACTGGAGGTAGACCAAGCCAGCAACGCCTCAAAGAGATGAAGATAAGGCAGCAGTCAAGGTCGGTCAGAAAAGCAACAAGGGCCAAATCAAATAGTCCTTGCACACATCCTAGCACAAAGGTGGATGTATGTCATTGTCCTTTGTGCTGACAGAAGGGGTTCAATCCCAGCTTTAAAGCCCACAGTCCAGAAACGCTGACCTTGGCCGTGTAGCCCACGGGTTTTTCTCCCTCTTACTTTACCAAAGCGTTCAATAAAACTCATTTTCCAAAAGGAACACAAAAGGATTCTTCTCCACCCTTAGAGATCCACGGGTGCCATCCTCTGCATGCACTCACACTACCTTACACACCAGCGCTGAAAACACTGTAATAACAGATTCTCTACTAATTTGGAGATGGGCTAAAACCATACAAAGGCATCCTTTATCTCACAAATAGACCAAGGCAGAAACGAGCTCATTCTTAGGCTTATAAAACAAGCCTTTACAGATAATTATGTTTTATTACTCTTCGTTTTATGAGGATTGTGTTATACAAAACAAATACCAGATGCCTATTTGTTGCGTTTGAGGGGGGGGAGGAGGAGGAACCTCTGTGAGCACTGCTGTAAGCAGCCCTGCTTTTAATTAAACACTATAAATGCATAAAAATTAATACTGTTTGAAACCAGCAGGTAGGAAGCAAATGCCCGAACTGTAGCTGCTGAAAGACCCTCTCCCCTATTGCTTGGGGCTGGTGCTCTCTGAGTAAAGCTCGTTACATATGCATTTCCCTGAAAAATTAATACCAAACTTTGCAGATAACGAAAAGCTTAAAAAAAAGCAGTGGGAGACAGCAGGATTCAACACTACTTCTGTTAGAGAGACACACATAGACTCAGCCAGGAAAACCTGTAACTAAGAGTCAAGTAGCTTAAAGATGGGGCAAGAGGGGAGAGAAGGCAAGGAGCTGTGAAAGGGTTTCTGGCGACCTTAAAATAAAGCAACCATCCAAAATGGGCCAGATCCTTCAATTGTTAATTTGCCTAACTCATACAACACGCTCGGAAATGGCCTGACAGAGTGTGCAGGACCGGACCCCACGCCTGAGACAAGGAATACACATCCGAAATGCAGGGACGCAACCGGAGGGAGGGAGGCACGGACAGCACGCCCAGTACAACAGCAAAAATGGGACCCAGTTCCTCAAGGACAGTAAAACACAGCCATCTTTCCAGCAACAGCCAGATGTCAGCCATCCACCCCCCAAGAGGCACCACTAGGAAATCTATTTCCCACTTTCAATGGTGGTTTCCTTTTTCATTTTAATTGCATTAAGATCCAATCACAGGGTGACAATAGACACTTCTTACTTAGGGCCGATACCAGCCCTACATTGTAAATCCGGTTTTCAACATTGTGCCTGATAATGCTTTAATGTTCTGCAAAAGAGACTGAAATTGTGTACGCAGGATCTCATTGCAGTGGGGAGCCTTTTTCTAGAAAGATTTTTTATAAAGAGAGATTTTAAAGACACGGTGCAGCAGTAAACGCAAGGGAAGTAGCAGTGGGATGGTTTCTGTGCTTTGCTGTTCGTTTCCAGGTTTCCATCTACTGTAATTATCAAAATTGAGGACGGGTCTCCTCTATTATCCTCCACCAGTGCACTTTCTCAACCTACTTCCTAATGAAGTTTGTTTACAAATATTCATTAGATTCCATGCTTTATTAGCCCAGTCAGTTAATTATAAGACCATAGTACCACAAAATGCAATTACAGTAATCAGTGCATTGATTATTGTGAAACACGGTTACCCAGAGACTGAAGTTAAAGTAAATGAGAACTATTGCTATAACCAGTAACCAAACCGAGAGC
>KZ505636.1:4586325-4611420 GCA_002844005.1 Limosa lapponica baueri
CTGCCGGCGCAGTAGTACCCCTGTGTTCTGTGGTACTTCTCTGATTGTTACCTTCTATGAAACAACTGAAAAGCAACTTAATTTCTGCATCGTTTATTCCTTGCGACAAAGGCAATCACGTGCAAGTGGTGACTGCTCGTCTGTCCCACCTGCATCGAAGCACCCAACTGCCACACAAATACGAGCTTTACTTGTTTCCAGTTAGTCAGAGTCTGAAGGAACTCACTCCAGGCTCCATAGAAAGGTTGAGTTTGGTCTTCCAGGGACATTTACGTTCTGGCAGAAGAGCTGCTGAGCGCTAACATAGCCATAGTGCCCCTGAAGCCAAGGGGCTCCCACAACCCAGGCAGCCGCTGCCCTGTGTCGGCACACACGAGCCAGGCCACAGGACGGTGGGACACACCTGGGAACTCTCACGGAAGCAGAAAAAAAACGAAACTACCCAATTCCTGGGTGTCCACGCCGGGATGCAGAGCTGGAAAATGCCATCGCTCCTAAGCGCGGCTTGTATGAAACGGCACCAAGCAGCTGCATTTACTGCCCGAGCGCAGTGAGCTGCGCTGCCGCCGCCAGCCCGCCGACGTGGCACCGAGGGGGCTGTTATGCACAAAGACTGAAAAACACTTAACCAGCCTTCGCAGATTTAAAGCTTTGCATACATATTATTTTTTTAAGGTATATGTATGGATGACAATATGAAAGCAATGAGGAAACACTTGCTCGCGGCCGGCTCCATCCCACCGCCGGCGGGCAGCAGCCGAGCGTGCCCCGCCGCCTCCGCGCCGAGCGGGGATGCAGGAGCCGCGCTCCGCCTCCCTCTCCCCGGCAGCAACCGCTGCCGCTGACAGCCCCGCTACAACTCTTCAGGGCGGACCGAGCTCCCGCCGACGGCGCTCATAGCCGGCGCACCGGGCTGCAGCCCCGCGGGGCGGCGGTGCCACGGCCTCCGGTGCTTTGCCGCCCGCTCCCTGCCCGCCCCGGCCCCGCCGCGCCCACCGCCCGCCGGGGCGGGCGCCCACAGCCCCCTGGACCGAGAGCTGGCGAGGCCCGGGCCAGCGCTTGGCGGGGGCGGGGGGATCTCCTCCGATCCGGTCGGTCGCCCCCCGCCCGGTGCAGCCCCCAGCCCCCAGCCGGGGGCAGCCCGGTTCGGCCCGGCTTTCTGCCGCCGCTGCCCCCTGCCGAGCGCGGCGCTGCCGCGATGGAGCCGCCCAGGGGCACGGCTGGGCTGGGAGCGTACCGGGGGGAACGGACCCAGCTACCTAAAAATGGGGGGGGAAACCCGAAAAAGAAACCGATGACGAGGCGCCTGGGGATGCGTCCTTCGTGGTGTGGCCATGGCCGTGGCTGCCATTGCCTCCTCGCTGGTGGGGAAGGCAGAGGAGAGGACGTGGCTCTGCTGCCTGCCCTGGTGCTGCTCTTGGATCCGGGGGCACCCAGTGCTGCCCACCCCCACTGGTACCGGCCGGGGTGCCATGTGGTCGACACCCCTCGGGAGCAGGCCCTGTGTGCCGCAGAGGTGGATACTCGGGGGCTGGCAGGCACCAAGAAAATGCTGATCAAACGAGTAGGCTGTAGGGAGCTGCCGAAGCACCTAACCATCCCCGCGGCTACGGGTTTGTGCTTCATCCCATCTGCTCCTTGGCACTCAACTCCATCCCCAGCAGCCTGGGTTACTGGGGAGAGCCCGAGTTACTGGGAAGAGCCCTGGTCTCTCGTGCAGGCTGGTCTATGTGGGAAACCTGGGGCAGGGCCCGTCGAGAGGGGTGGTGGGAGCACGGCTGGAGCCCCGGCTTGCTCTGGCACACGTGGCACTGGAAGGGGTGATTGCACCGTGGGTGGGTGTACGTGTCCCAGTCCTGCTAGCTCAGCAAAAAAAGAGCAAGGAAACTGAATGGGACAGGCTTCAAGCTGGTTGTGCAAGACACTGGATGTCAAGAAATTATCCTGTGCTAAAGCCTGTGCCAACGTGCTTCCTCTGCTGCTCGTATCCAGCTTTAAAGCTGTAATGGATTTGCCTTCCCGCGCTGCGATCCCACCTCCCACCCTCCTGCTGCCAGATCCAGAGGTGTCTCACACCAGCTGAGAGACAGAAACCCTGTCTTGGCCAAAAGCTTCCCCATCCCTGTGCTCTTCCACACCCATCCCAAAAGTGAGCTGCAGCTCCTCTGGAGTCCTTTCCTCTTCTCCCTCTACTTCTGCAGAGTTGAGGAGGAGAAACGTAAGGATAACGTGCGTGAAGACACCGTGACTCCTCAACAAAAGAGGGGAGACCCCACCATGGAAGGGCGTGTTGCTGACAGTAAATGAGGTTCAGTCTTGTAGTTGGAGCCGAGAGAAGACAATTCCCTTCCAAAATAATTTGATGGTAGAGAGGGCTGTTGAAGAAAGGAGGTCTGGGCTTGAGGCAGAAGAAAAGAGTTGGGAATAATAATAAGAAAAAGTCAGATTCTGAGAAGAAAGTCATATTTATGGCTGGTGTAGATTTGGGTCCAGGGGGCAGAAATTTTGGCCAATGACCCAATAGTTGGGAAGCAGGATTAAATATTAATGTGTTAATTAACCCTGTAATCCTTCCCTGAAACATTTGTCACAGCCCACATAGCAAAACTGGGATGCTGTTCAAGAAAAAAGAGGTCAGCTTCTTGAAAGGTGAACCAAGGCTGCTCACAGAGGCACCTTCTGTCAGGCGCAGGAAGGTGGAATCCCATTACCGTCTGCAAATTAAGCCTCTGGGGACCAGTTTCAAACAGAAAAGGAAGCCTGTGAGCTTTGCTGCCGGTGCCAAGGTAGCTGTTGTGAGCAGATTTTGAGGCTGGGGTGCTGATGAGCCTGTGGCACGAAAGTGCTGCTCACCACAATAGAGAAGTGTGGGAGGGAAGCGAAAGCTGTTGGGGTTCCAGCTGACTGGCCCCACGCTTGAGGTACCCACGCTGCTGCCCGCTTCACAGCAGCAGTGACTACTTAAGCTTTCAAATATTTGAATCCGGAGAAAGGCAGCTAGGGGGTCATTTTAGAGCACAGAGAAATAAACCTCTGCAAATCGCTGCTACCAGGCTTTAGCCGTAGGATTCCCAAGTTGTGGTACGATTGCTCCAGACAGACCTGGATCCCGTTGTGTTGGGCAAGACTTAGGGAGGAACGTGCGTGCCCCTAACCGGGGGAAGAGGGGCTATGGCAATCGGTTGTCTTTTTGAAGACCGCCTTTCTAAAACAGCTATCACCTGCTGTTGGTTATTTTCCTACATAACAGAAAGAAAACAGCCTGTCTCCAGCCCGTTTCATTGCTGGAGCCCTGTGGGCAACACGACCGGAATCATGCAGCCTGCCTTCGGCTCTCCAGCCGGAGAGTGATCCACAGCCTGGGCAGGCGCTGGAGGCAGAGTGCTCCAGAGATGGCAGCCTACCTTTCTCAGCAGTAATAAATCTGCCTGCATCTGCCACCACGCAGGTGGATGGTGGAGCACAAACCAGCCTATAATACAAATTCTGCCTGGAGGAAAGGAAGAATCGGTGGTGAAAGGGTATTTCAATGTATCCACGTGGCAAATGCATGAGTCATAACCCCCAGGTTTGCTCTGGCCACTGGTGCCTGCTAAGGGTCTGCAGGCTTGCAGGTGGATTTTGACCCTGGTCCATTACCTTTTGCACTCTTCCAAATAATTTATATCTTCATATGGCTGGCAGTTGTCTGGGAATCTGTCCAAGGCCTCAAATGAAAGGCCAGGAGAGGGAATCGGTTTTCTATTTCTGGCTTTGCAACTTAACACCTGCCCAATCTGTGGCGAGTCACTTGGGGCCAGATTTTTAAAGAGGTGGATTAGTGCGGACTCTTCATTTTGGGTCTTTCTCTTGGTGTCCAGCTGTAGCTTTAGAATCACAGAATGGTTTGGGTTGGAAGGGACCTTTAAAAGTCATCTAGTCCAACGCCCCTGCAATGAGCAGGGACACTAGGGACACTAGACCAGGTTGCTCAGAGCCCTGTCCAACCTGACTGTGAATGTTTCCAGGGATGGGGCATCTACCACCTCTCTGGGCAACCTGTTCCAGTGTTTAACCATTACCCTTTGTCCTATCGCAACAGGTCCTGCTAAAAATTATGTCCCCATCTTTCCTTTGGCCACCCATTTAAGTACTGAAAGGCCGCAATAAGTTGTCCCTGGAGCTTTCTCTTCTCCAGGCTAAACAACCCCAGCTCTCTCAGCCTGTTCCTGTAGGAGAGGTGCTCCAGCCCTCTGATTGCTTTTGCGGCCCTCCTCTGGACCTGCTCCAACAGGTCCATGTCTTTCCTGTGCTGAGGGCTCCAGAGCTGGATGCAGTACTCCAGATGGGGTCTCACCAGACCAGAATAGAAGGGCAAAATCACCTCCCTCGACCTGCTGGCCATGATTCTTTGAGGCAGCCCAGGATATGGTTGGCTTTCTGGGCTGTGAGTGCACATTGTCAGCTCATGTCCACTTTTCATCCACCAGTACCCCCAAGTCCTTCTCAGCAGGGCTGCTCTCAATCCCTTCATCCCCTAGCCTGTATTGATAAGAGGGGTTGCCCCAACCCAGGTGCAGGACCCTGCACTTGGCTTGTTGAGTCTCATGAGGTTCACACGGGCCCACTTCTCGAGTTTGTCCAGGTCCCTCTGGGTGGCATCCCATCCCTCAGGTGCATCAACTGCACCACTCAGCTTGGTGTCATCTGCAAACTCGCTGAGGGTGCACTTCAGATGCCTCCAAAATTTAAATCCTCTGAGTTCCCTACTCAGCTGCCACCTAACTCTGGAGGAGCGTGAAGTCCATGGTATCTTCCACTTTTTTTTTTATGTGAAAAATTTCCTACTGCTTTGCACACTTGGATGCACCTTGGTTTTGATGATGTTGAGGAATGCCCTTGACTGACCCACTGGGCGTTCCTCCATCTGCTTTGCCTATAGGGTCCAAGTCTGACCCTCAAAATGTGCTTCTTGGATTGAAATCCACATAAAACATAAGAGAAAATGCTGTCACATGGTCACCTGTCCCTAACCCCCTTGTTTTTTTAATCTGGTAACTCTGTGGTTGAAGTGTTTGCATAAGTAGGCGACTTAGAATCACCCTCCTGCCTTCCAGGAGAGCATCCACCCAGAGTGGGTGGAGTGGGACTCCCCTCCTGAGACGAGCTTGGTTTTGGTAACTACCTGGGGTAATCACTCTATTAGATTACCTGTGGGCCTCAGATTTCCAGCTAAATGGGCTTGATAATGCTTTCCTGGCTAATAGGACAGCCTGAGAGCTGATTTATCACCGTTGTCAAGTGTGTCATGATCCTAGGGAGAAAAGCAGCATAAAAACAGCACAGCTAAGATGTTTGGAAGGGCTTGGTGACACGCACATGTGCGGTTAAAAAAATGTTACCCTGTTGCTTAATTAGCTCAAGCTGCCATTCTTTGTGCCGTGGACTCACTTTTCCATGGCTAAGTGCAGCAAGGATTTCTCAAGAATTAAGCAAAACCTTGCAGAGCCAGCAGCCTGGAGCTCCAGGCTTGGCTCTATGTTTACAAGCCTCAATAAAGGCAGCCCAGTTTCCCCAGATGCCAAGTCCACCTAGACCCCACGCAGATTGAAGAGAGCTTTTAGCAGAAGTCCTCACCTGAAGGCTGCAGGAGAGGCACCGGCTCCTGTGTGATGTTTGCCCACCTTCTGGTGGGAGCTGAGAAGGTCGCTGGGAGGCAAAGTCAATGCTCTCCTTTTATTCAGTAGTCAACAGTGTCAGATTATATTTTGGAAAGCATTTTTTGCAGTCCACTCCCCAGTCTGTAAGGACTTAAGGCTGGCTCACAAACTGCCTCTGCCTTCAAATAGCCCTTGCCCAGGATTGTGTTGCTTTTTCAAAAACAAAAGGAAGAGGGGAAAAAAGGGAGGGAAAGGCAGAACAGACTTTCAAATAGTTGTTCGTGAACGGTAATACTCTGCTAAAACTATTCCTCAGCTTGGAGCAAATTAAAGTGATCTTTGCTCCACAAATTAATACTAACGCTATGGTTGTTTATCACATCTTGGTAATATCACATGGGAATAAAAATACCAACTCTTATCCGTTCAAATAGCTGAGATGTAACTGTTTGAGCTTCAGCATTGCAACAGCTGTTTCTCATGTCCTCGGAAATAATTGGTTGTTACAGAGGCTATTTAAATGTGAGAAAATCACTGTGGTTTTATAATTAGTTTATTTTTAAGGAAAAACATAACTGACCTTTGCTAATAAGGTGAGGGTTTCAGGTGGGATGGAGGGATAGCAGTGTAGGCACCTGATTTACCATGACATTAAACAGATAGTAAAACCAGAGGCTTATAAATATTAAGATCTTAATCTCACAGTAGAGCTCTGTTGGGGAAGGCCGGAGACAAATAAGGCTTTGCCTGGAACTCACTGGAGGGTCAGGGCCCCGGTGTGCTGCGTTACGGAGCAGGATGACTGTGCTGAGAGGGTATAAATATGAGCAGCTGGCTCTGACAGTAGCATTGTAGGAGATTCATTAGGGGACTTAGGCACTCTGTGGCTATTTTAAGTACGTAAATTCATAAAAATCTCTCTTTGGGTGCAGCCTAATTCAGAAACACCTTAAATCCATAAACATCTAATGTGGTGGGACTGGGAAAGCTCCCTGGCTGCCTGAGCGTCTGCTCTCAGGCCTGACCAGCATTGCAGATGGCTTGGGAGCCACCAGCAGCAAGGTCTCACACCTGGCTCCCCCTGCACAGAGCTGGTGGCCTGGTTCCCCACCTGGGTTTAACTTTTCCCTTGATACCCTCCAGGAAGACACTTAGCAGCCGCTCTGGGGAGGGACCTCCGCTGGTTTGCACCAGCCCGCTGGGCAGGAGGGTTAGCAAAGAGGGAGATGACATGGGATGTGGGTGGCCGAGAGAGCAGCCAGGCAGTGGCCCCGCAGAGGTGCTGCGCCGTGGGTTAAATCTCCACCCCTCGTTTTGGGAAAGAAGAGGAAAACGCCGCTCGCTTTGCAAGTGAGTTCGTGGCCGGGAGTCCCCAAGGAGGGGAAAGGGAGGCATTTAACGACTGCATGCAGCACGACCCTATCCCTGGTGTTTCATAAGGGCTTTTTTAATTAGCGCCCTGCCTTTCGCCTCGCCTCGCCTGTCCTTGGCTTTTGCTGGCCGTTCCCTCCCCTCCTGTGCTGGTGGCTTGTGCCGCCTGCGAGGCGTCTGCAGGTGGCCAGCTGGGCTTTGGCCCGTGGCTTCACTGGGACAAAGAGTCGGCTGGAAGGGCTCCTCAGACAGGAGCCGCAGGGCTCTCTCCCGCAGCGTGTCCTCTCTCTGCGGGCTGCCTCCATACAAACTGTTCCCGGCAAAGGCAGGCTGGCGGAGGGAGCTGTAGCTCTTCGGCGGGTGCTATCCCCAAGAGCGCCGGCAGCCTTAGCAGAGCCTATTTATTGGTGCCTCTTCCTTCGAGGAGTAATAACTTCCAGATTTACTCCCTTTCTAACTGAGCATCTTTCAAAGTGGGTGTAGAACTATTTAAATAGCTTCTGTGGAGGTGGGATGAGAAATTGCTCTTATTCCATAGTCTGCAATCAGCACCAAACAAGCACTTTTCTCCACTGCACACACAAACAGGCAAGCATCTGCCAGCAGCCTCAGCACTTCAGATCTGATTTCCTGCTCGCTGGTGTAAGACACGAGGAATTCCAGTGACATCAACAGAGTTTCAACAGTGTAGTCTTTATTTTATTTTATTTTCAATCTGGTTACATCTCCATATTTCTTTTACCCCAGGGACTCCTCAGTGGAGGGAAACCCCCCCGTGGCACATGGGCAGTGCAGACCCGCTGCAGCCCTTGCTGCCTGGCAGAGCTGGGCCACAGTGTGGTTCTGCACAGCCCTTCACCTGGGTTTTGGAAGGGTAAAGGAACAGCTCTGTGAGCCACTGCTTCCCAGACAGCCAAACACATCCTCCTGCCCCAGCGAGAGGAGCTTGCAGCATCATGGAGGAGGCGGAGGCTGCGGGTGTCCTGGGGTGCCTTCCTGGGCACCCCTTTGCTTTGCCAGCTCCCCTGCAGGAAGAGCCTCAAACCCACGGGCTGATTGCTGTAGTAGAACAGACCCCATGAAGAGTAAATGTAAAGAGCAGAAGGCCCCAAACTCATCCCTGCTTGGACAGAGCAGAAATGTGGTGGGGAGCAAAGAGTACAAACAAGCCCCGGGCCTCCAGAGGTGGTGGAGTCAGAGGAGAACCAGCCGCTGGTGGTTTACAGAGAGAGACCATGCCTGTACCAAACGGAAGTGTAGCCACTCACCCTGGCAAACCCCAACAAAAGTTTGGGTCGTTGCTGAGTCAGTTCTGTAGCTGGCGATGTGTGGTATTTTCGTACTGCTTTTTTTCCCTTTTGGTGCAAACATGGGTGGCAATCTGATTAGCTTATGATTCATGATTTGGCTAATGTCCCTACTTCCCCCAGTCCCCACCTGTTCAAATAACTACTACTGTAATGTAGGCTGTTAACTTGAAATAACTTTTCCAACCCCTTTTGTAAATGAGCTCTAGAAGCTGCTTTGAGTCTCGTCCATGGACAGAAGTTGTAATAAGTTAATACCAATGCTTTTAAAACCAACTCAACCTTGTGCAAAACTCTGTGCGGGCATTTAGGGAGAAACACGTTCAGTTCAAGCTGTTCCTAATCAACTAACGTGGTGATCAGACATGCTGTTCTGGGAGAGCCTGGTTTCCAGCCCCTGCTGCTCGGCGCTACTTCTAGCCAAAGGCCACCCCCTCCCCAGCTCTGCCGCACAGAAATACTGCTCCTCACCCAGTCCGGACAGCAGGAGCCAGGTGAGAGAACCCTCCCGTTCAAGGAGTCTCAGCTGACCTGGAATATTATGCTGGAGTAGGGCACGGAGAGGCTGCTCCGTGCAGTTTGAGTGCCAGACCTCAGCAGAGCGGAGGGAGAGCCTGCATGAGCAGCCATGGTGGGTTGAGGCTGGTGACTTGGGCCAGCTCAGCTACCGTCACATCAGCGAGCCTGACACTGCACCTTTGGTCACCGGGTCCCCTGCCCACCACCTCATCGCTGCGGTTAGACCAACTTGAGCGAGTTACACCAGCAGCTCCATGCGCCCTTTGCACCAATTCAAACAGATCAATCAGGCTCGGGGCAACTTCCCAAAAGACCTAAATTGTGTAAGCAATCCAAAAAAAAAAAAAAAAGGAAAAAAACAGAAATATGGTAGTGAACTCTCCAGAGGAATGGTTTATTCTGTTCCCCAACCGGCCAAGGTATTGCAATGGAAAGTTTAGATAATTTTGAAGCACTCATGCATTTCAGCCTTGTGCTTACACCCTTTTGAAGACCATTAGACAAATCCTGACTTGCCCAGTCCTCTTCTCACCATGCTTTCCTCTGCATTCACCTGCCTCGTTCTCTGCACAAGCCTCAACTGCTGCTTTGGTTCACTGTCGTGTTGAGCTCTCGCATCCTCCATTGCAACAGATGTCTAATCCTTCTCCTGTAAATTCTCCCTCCCCCAGTGTCTGGTTGGCAGGTCGGGCTATGCACACAGCATCCCACGCTGTGGGCAGGATGCAGAGCCTCTGGACCCCCCCTAAAACCAGCCCAAAGGCAGCAGGGAGAGGAGCAGTTCTGTGACCATGCTGCTGCAGTCAGGATCCAGGTTTTGCACCAGGGGAGGTAGATGCTTTGCCTGTGGGTAAAAGCAGTAGGTTCATCAAGGAAGTGCCTCTCCATAGGTGGTGGTGCTAATTTCACCCCTGGCAAACAGCATTAATATAATACATCAAGCTGGCTGCATTAATAGCAAACCAAGGGAAAGGATTTGCTATACATGCTAGCTACTTTTCAAATGCAAATGTCTGTTTTAAATCAGATTAAGACAGAAGGAAGCCTAGAGAATGCCAATAATTAATACATGATACAGGAATAAACATCCAGGGCATCAAAAGGTAAAACACAATCGCAAAGATGAAAGTAATCCATCTTCTCCACGCAGCCTGCTCTGCTGCACGGAGTAGGTGGGTGTGAGTCCCCATTCCCATTTCCATAGGTAGGTGGTGAGTGTAAACCCAGAGCAGCTGCTGAGGAAATAAGAAGAATCCTTAAGCTCAGCTGGGGAAGTGGAGAATCCCTGGGCTGGGCTGGACTGGGTGGGGCTCAGCTCTCCAGACTCCCCGGATTTTGTGAGCCGTGCTGCTGCAGGGAGGGAGCCTTCAGCAGTCACTTCTATTCATTGGCATGACCTCGGTCCCTTCAGTGCACTTCTAGAGTGCACTTCTAGCTTCTGTGGCTTTAAGCCACTGAGAAAGGTGGTGTTCGGATCCCCACTGAGCCATGAGTGGACCTCACAAATATTTTGCCCTGGCTTCCCTGCCTTCTTTTACACACATAAAAAGCAACCCAGCTTCTCCCCTCACTTCCCCAGACCTGCATGTTGAGTTACAGTTGAGCTTACAGCATGATGTATCTCATCTACCTTTAATCTTAAAAGAGAAAAAGGAAGGTTGAGGGAAAATGTTAAGAGACTCTATCCCCCTTTCATATTTCTTACCATTCACACAGTGCTGGCATTGGACCCCCAGCAGTGCCCTGTGGTTTTACTTCCTTCTTCAGCTGATACTGAAATAGCAGCCCTTACTTCAGCTTAATTAAGTTTGCATAAGGCACCGCACTGTAGCGGGCCTTGCGTATCGATTGTATCAAGAGATAAGCACACAGGCCTGACTCGCACGCAGTCCGTGCATGCGGGAAGGGAGCTTCTCCGAAGGCAGATAAACATCACTGTTAGTGCTTGAAAGCTGCTGCTCAGCGGTGAGCTCCATCAGAGAAGCCATGTGGCTGCTGGTTTCGCTGACTGGTCTGTGTGCCGGTCCCTGGATTTGGAGCGTACTTACCTCACTGAGTGGTTCTTTATTTTCAGACCTAGATCTCAGGAAAGAAGGAAAAGTTTCTTCTCGGACCTCTTAGGAATTGTGTTGCTGACTTAGAAGGTTTGCCAAGTGTCCCCAGATCAGAACATAGGACTTAAAAGTCAAATTATAGAACCACAGAATGGTTTGGGTTAGAAAGGACCTTAAAAGATCATCTAGTCCAAACCCCTGCACTAGAGCAGATTGCTGAAAAGCTCAAAACCCTGTCCAACCTGACGTTGAGCACTTCCAGGGATGGGGCATCTACACCTTCTCTGGGCAACTTGTTCCAGTATCTCACCACCCTCATCATAAAAAAATTCTTCCTTATATCTAATCTAAATCTACCCTCTTTTAGTTTAAAAGCGTTGTCCCTCCTTCTGTCGCTACAGGCGCTGGTTAGAAGTCCCTCTGTGTCTTTCTTATAAGCCCCCTTCAATTGGAAGGCTGCAATAAGGTCTTCCCAGAGTCTCCTCTTCTCCAGGCTGAACGACCCCAACTCCCTCAGCTTGTCCTCATGGGAGAGGTGCTCCAGCCCCCTGTTCATTCTTGTGACCCTCCTCTGGACCCACTCTAACAGGTCCATGTCTTTGCTGTGCTGGAAGCCCCAGAGCTGGATGGGGTCCAGGTGGGGTCTCACCAGAGGAGAGTAGAGGGGCCGAATCAGATCCTGCATCACCTGCTGGCCATGCTTCTTCTTATGCAGCCCAGGATAAGATTCGCTTTGGCTCACTTTGCCAGCTTGTAGTCATTGCAAATTATTATGAACTGAACAGCAAGGATATTCTGGGCTCCTCTCTCCTGATTTATTATCATCTTCATATGTACAGAATTCCCTTGCTGGCCCTTGGAAGCCCAGGAACACACTCTTTTAAAAATAACCTGAAAAAAATAATTCGGTTCCCACAAGCCTCTTTTACATTTTCTTTCTGATCTTCATTCAAACCCCACGTTGGGCTGAAAGGAGCCCCAGGCTCAGCCACAGTGTGGACAGATGGACAGTGTGGGCAGCCGGCCCTTCCCACCTGACATGGCAGGGATGGAGGTTACTGCCTCTGTTGCCCGCTGATAAATCTGTGCTCGCTGCTGGCAGAAGCAAAGACAGTTCCGGTCATTCTGGGAGAAGAGCCCACTGCAGCCCAGAGTGGCCATGCCATCATAGAATCATTGAATCACAGAATCATTTAGGTTGGAAAAGACCTTTAAGATCACTAAGTCCAACCATTAACCTAGCACTGCCAAGTCCACCACTAAACCATGTCCCCAAGTGCCACATCTACACGTCTTTTAAATACCTCCAGGGGTAGTGACTCAACCACTTCCCTGGGCAGCCTGTTCCAGTGCTTGACAACCCTTTCAGTGAAGAAATTTTTCCTAATATCCAATCTAAACCTCCCCTGGTGCAACTTGAGGCCATTTCTTTTTGTCCTATCACTTGTTACTTGGGAGAAGAGACTGACCCCCATCTCACTACAACCGTCTTTCAGGTAGTTGTAGAGAGCGATAAGGTCTCCCCTCAGCCTCCTTTTCTCCAGGCCAAACAACCCCAGTTCCTGTTGGCCTTCTTGGCCTCTTGGGCACACTGCTGGCTCATGGTGGTTGGACTCTTAACCACATGTAATGACAAAAATGCAGCCAACCCTCCCTGGGTAATACTCTCCTACCCAGACGGTGGGATTAATCAGAAGGATCTAAACAACCAACCAGTCCTTGTCCAACCCTTCCTCCCTGCGAACGGTCTGCAAGTGTGCAGATCCAGATGTGATGGTACCATCTGTGCTCTGTGGATTGCATGAAGAGGAAATGCCAGTGCCATCAGCAGCATTAATGTAAGATAGCATGCATGTTAGTGCCTCCCTGGCAGCACCTATAGGTCTGCAGAGGTCACAGAAATCAGCAGTTATCCTTCAGAAGACAACCTGAACCAGCAGAGACGATAGTCCTCTGGATCTTCTGAGTGAGGAGTACGTATCCCCTCAACCAGTGGTTATTCAGGCTTGACTATACCCTGTTGACGATACCTAAGCCTTCTGGTGGATTGCAGGCGTCAGCATGGACTCTGATTTTTGGCTGCTGCCCAGAGAAAATTATTAATCACTCCGACAAGCACTATCCTAAGCAAGTCTAAACAAGTAGTGTGCCAGCGCTCAGGATTTCAGGTGATATCAAAGTTATGAAAGGTTTGAATTTCCATCTTGCCCTTGGGACCCCTACGGTTCAGTCCTACTAATTAATGTAATCACCGTGACCAAATATTGTAGAAGTGCTTACCAGCCTGGGTCAAGGGGATGTCAGAGCTGGAAATTACCCAGGAGCAGTGTTGAAACAAACACTGCTTCTAAGACCTGCATATAGTTACTTTTTATATGAACCAGAAGAGGGTTGCCTCCTCACAAGATGTAGGTGATTACCATGAGCTGGGCTAGAGCACCCGCAAACTTTTACCTGTGTGTCTGTGGGAGGAAATGACCTTTTGAGATATATTGCAATTTTGCCCTTGATTTCAGCAGGATTAAAATCCCACTTGGGCAATTCCCCCTGAGGGCTGGGCTGCTGGAAGGAGAGCCAAGCCCACTCCCTGCTGGCCTTGCCATTGGAGCCCCTTTGGTTTCACAAGACGTTCTAGTCTTAAAAACTAGCATTTATCGATTTTAATTCTATTAAGAAAGTAGGGCTTTCAGTGGGGAAAGAAACCAGCAGATTCTGGTGGATTTGGTATTTGACTTCACAAGCAAGTTACTTTTGCTGTGTTTTCCTGTAATTTACATGACTGAAGGGAGAAAGTCGAGTTTCACAATATTTTCGGTTCTGGTTGGGCTTCCATCACAAAGGTGATATTTGCAGGTTGAAGTACAGCCCTTGTTTACTTTAGTGCCACATTTCCCGGCAACTTCAACTAGGAAAGAGTTTTGCCCGCGATGTCTTTCACTGGTGGGGGTTTTGTTCCCACGGTCAAGTGATAACCTTCCCCTTCCCCTCTGTCCCCACGCCGTGACGTGGGGCAGCATCCTCGCTCCTCTGCAGCCACAGCAGCTTTGCTCCCTCTCATAAACAACCGCTTTCTTTGGGTTGATTTCTGCCCTAAACAATATTTCTTCTTATAACTTCATTTTTATTTATTGCTTAAAATTCTAGATTAAATGCCATCTCCTAGCAACTGGTATATTTTTGTCCCTAGTCTGCTAACTTTCAGTGCTTGGATATTGCTCTCAGTTCATTTTGCCTGTCTCAGACAGAAAAGAAAACACTACTTTCCAGATCCCTAGTTGTATTTACATTTGTTTGTTACATTTCTAAACAGTCAAGGCAGTTAAACAGCTAACTTTATATCCACCTGTTTGGTGCCTCTCTAGATGTGCTCCAGAGAAACAAAAATATAGCATAGTCCTCCTGTTTGGGCATCTTTGGAAAAGACAGACGCGGGACAGGAGCTACCTCCGCAAGGGCAGCCCACCTGAGATGTTTTGGGATGGGACTCTTCTTCCCACTGTGCAAACCCTTGACATTTCGTGACATGTCCAAAGAAACATCAAGAAATGTGCTTACTACCTCTGCAGACTAAGCCATGTCTGTCCTCCCAGCAAGCCACAGCAAAAGCACAAGGTGGATCTCAAGAGGAGAACGGGGCTGAATTATGCCCACGGTGGACCTTACACAGTAGTGGGTGCCTGTCCTGTGGAACGGGGGCAAGACAGACTTCTCGTTATAAAAGAGCCATTTCTTTTTGGCTGTTCAGCTCAGATTCTGCAACATGACTTTTAATTGTGTGTGTGGAGAGGTATTTGCAGCTTTTATCTTCGTAGGTAGCATGGCAGGAGCTCAGCAGGCCGCAGAAAAGGGCTAGTGCATCAAACCAGGTATCTCATCTGAAATTCTCAAAATTGTTAGGTACTTGTCTATGAATTTGGCTTCAAGGAACATTAGCAAGTAGGGTTCACCTCACCTAACTTTAGTTAGTCAGTCTTTATCTGAGCTTCCTCTGATGGTCAGAGGGAAACAGCAGCTTTTAGGGTGCGCTTCATCATTGTAGCTGCCTGTTTTAGACTGGGATGGAGAATCCCCAAGCAGAGCCCATAAACAGACATTGCAGATGTTTACTGCTGGTCAGGTGGATCTCACTGATACAATGGGGCACAATCCATCCTTAGACTCACAATTTCTTATTCTCAAAGCCATGTCATTTTTCTATCCATCCAAACTTGACTTTATCTATTTTTTCTGTTTGCGATGGTTATAAATTGAATTTACGTGTAATAAAAGATGCTGTCCACGAGCATAAAAGAACAACTGATGATTCATGACTTTTATTTCTGTAACTTCTCACTTCCAGAATATCTATTTGACAAACTGTGAATCATATACATTGGCTTGGATGGATGTACTTAGCTCTGATTTGTACAGTGAGATGTAAATAATCAGTTAATTAAATGAAAATTTTCTCTGTGAATTACTGCCTCCCCTCTCCCCTCCCTTCCTTCTGCTTTGACTCATCACTGTTCAAAGGCATGATCCCTTCGCCTGACGACCTGAAATCATGCCCCATACCTATTCCAGCAGCAGCATTTCATTCAGGACCGTTGGTAGGTATGAAGATTGGAGCTGCCCATGACTTGCTGCAAAACCAACATGGTACCAGGACTAGTTACAAGCAATGGGGCATTTAGTTTTACATCACTGCTAAAAAAAGTACTTCCCGCCCAATGTTTCAACTGTGCTGGCTCAGAGAGAAGGACACTTGCGACATTCTTTAATACCACTGTGTTTTCCTGCTCAAGCACCCACAAGGTACCGGCCAAAGCTCTGCTTTGACAGATGAGCTTGAAAGGGCAGATTTGCATCCTGCTAACTCTAAAATTCATAAAATATCTGTGTAAGGAAGGATGTGTGCGAGTCATCCCCTGATGGCTGAGTGCAACTGTAGATAGCTGTGATCACCCGATGAGAACATGAATTTTGTCTGATCTTGCTGAGCTGGTTGGGTCTTGCCTGCTACATGCTATGGTCTCATTAACACCTACTGACAGACGTTTTCCTCTCGGTTTGGCCAGGGGTGTCTACTTGTCAATAGGCAACGCTGAACGGAGACGTGTGTCAGCTTTTGGCAATTTTATGCAGTTTGGCTCCAGAAGGATTAAACTCTGCTCTTAACGCAAAATAAGGTAACCGTTGTGAATTCAGATGGAGACCCCTTGTGCAGTTGTGTATAGCAGTATTAGGTTAAAAAATTCTGAGCACCGAGGCTTTGTAAAAGAGGATATTTGTCATTTTTCACAGAGCAGAAGCAGTGAAGGCAGTAGATTGCTTCTGTGCATCCGTTCAGTGGCATGAAATGGTGCTTAGAAGCACATGTGGCTTAACCTAGTCTGATGGGTGCAGATGCTCCCAGCATCTTTTCATTTACCAGCATGAATGTGTCTTAGGGAACCTCCCTATGGACTGGTGCTATACCACATGAGCCTTGTTCAGAAAAAAAGAAGAGGATTTAAAAAAAAAAAAAGTGATCCAAGTGGACCATGAGAAGCAGGAATGAGCTGGTACCAAACGTGATGAAGAGGCAGAGGTGGGGACCAGGCTGAGAGGGGCAGGAGATGTGTTGATGGACAGGCAGAAGGGAGAGCCAGCGAGGCAGGCAAGGAGACACAGGAATGGCAAATGATCTTTGCAGCAGCAATTTGAATAGACATGTGCCAGGAAAGATTTCATTTGTCAGGGGTGGAAGGAAGGATGTTGCGGTGGGGCTTGAGCCGATGTGAAGTTTAGCTGTGTGGAT
This sequence comes from Limosa lapponica baueri, assembly GCA_002844005.1. Lineage (NCBI taxonomy): Eukaryota > Metazoa > Chordata > Aves > Charadriiformes > Scolopacidae > Limosa > Limosa lapponica. Next base: position 4,602,995 of record KZ505636.1, read on the forward strand.
GGAGGGGAAGGGCTGTGTCTCGGCTATGGTATGAAGGAAGAGTCTGGAAGGCTTCAGCATAGCCTGGAAGTAATTGAGGGATGCCCTGTGGCCTCCGTTATGCACAAGGTCAGATTAGATAATCACAGCGGTCCCTTCTGAGTTTAGCATCTATAAATCTGTGAAATAGGAGCTTTAAACCACGATGAAGGGCTGAGTCCTTGGAGCATCACGCTGAAAGCCTGGAGTATCCTGAGATATTGGTCTTTAATACTGAGATTTGGGGGTATAGGAAATCTATTTCAGGATATCTTTTTTTTTTAAGGTTTATTTCATCTACCTGGTTTTACAGGAAGAGTCTATAAAAAAACACTAATAAAATATTTAAAGCTCTCTAAATATCGCTAAAAGAGTCTTTTCATAACATATGTTGCATAAACAGGCTGGGTGCTGCAGGGATGTGATATACAGACCTCATCGCTTTGATAGTTTCATAGATTTCACAGCCAGAAGGCACCACCGTGGTGGATTCCTCTGCCCTCCTACATAATGCAGACCATGGAGCTTCGCCCAGCAATTCCCACACCGATACATGAGCTACATCATGTAGAAAGATCCACGCTTAATTTAAAGATCTTTTTGGGTGATGGAGAATCTACCATATCCCATGTCAGCTCCTCCAGTGGTTAATTACAAGGCCATTAAGGAGAAAAATGTGCCTCGTTTTCAACTTGATTTTTTTTTTTTAGCTCCACTCTCTTCCTGGTTTATATGCCTTTGTCTGCAGATTAAGTAATCCTCTGATACTGCATTCCTTCTCCATGTATAGATACTTACAGTTCTTGATCAATTAATCTCTTTTACTCCTCTTTGATAATATAAATGGATTGTGCTCCTTTGGATCATTGTAAGATATGCTTTCGATCAGTCTTATAGCTCTCCTCCCAACCTTTCTCAGTTTTTCAACACGATTTTTAAGTGTTGACAGCTGGACTGAACTATTTTTGTCTCATTAATGTCAGATATAGAGCTAATACATTTCCCCTACCACTCAATATTCCCATTTATACATCCCAGGGTCATATTAGCCCCTTTAGCGAGAGCATCACATGGGGAACTCATATTCAATTGTTTATCCATTGTGACCTCTAAACAGCTAAGAACAGCTTCCCGAGTATTCCCTCTATAAAAACTCCCATGGGATCACTCTGTATATGCAACTCCTCTTCGGAGACCTGCCATTTAACTGCCTCCTAATCCATTTAAAATGTGGCATATTGATTTTTTACAGTGCTACCATTCAAAACTAAACAAATGGCAGAACGTAACCCCCAGAATCGCTCAGATGCTTCCCAGGTACCTATTTCCATGGAGACGTGTGCCCACATTTTCTCTTTCACCAAGTTGTAACGCAGGCAGCTCTGCGCCCTGGCTAGGAGCAAATGAATGTCTATCCGCCCCACCTCCTGCTTCTGATGAAGGTCTGCTGCTTCTCCAAGCCTGTAATGGGAAGCAAAAGGAAATTGGAGCAAAAATGTCACCCTTGAGCTCCGAAACAACCAGAGAAGGTAAAACTGTTTTACAGCTAATGCTTTCAGAGATGGTAGAGCTGTTGGTTTTGTGCTTGGATACCAATGCCTCTTGATGGCTTTCAGGGAATATTTTGAGACAATATCCTCCACTCAGGGGGTCCCAGACTGGCCCGTGGAGAAGTATCAGTCTGAAAATCCCATATAAATGCCCCGCTGTTAGTGCTTGAAACCACACTGCTTTTAGAGTGGTTTTAATTTAAGTTTAATGGGGAAGGGTGTGTGACTGGTGACCCAAGAGACATGCTCAAGGCTGAGGGTGGTCCTTGGTCCAACGCGTTTGGATAATGTTCCAGACAATCTTGGTTTTCCTGTTGGTTGCCACATCCCTGATGGGATTAGCAGAAGGCTGTCCGAAAGGTCCATATTTTGGGATTAAGAGGCAGGCTGTTATGGGACTAATAATACAGAGAAAGAGGGGAAGCACAAAGAAAACCTGATTTATTTCCCCTACCTAATACTGGACAACTCAGGGAAGTGGAGTGGGGGAGAAGAGCTACTTCCCCAGGGTGAAGCGAGCAGCTGTTGTCTCCAGGAGGAATTAGGCACTGGGAGCCCAAGCTCCCGCAATTCCTCACGTTTCTGACGAAGTTTTACCTCCCAAGAACTGCCAAAACCAGGCCGACTCTGGGACACTAGGGACATGTACAAAACCAGTCAGTGTAACAGTATCCTTCATGCTATGAGTTAAAGCTTAAACAAAGGCAGAAATAACCCTGCATTTTCCCCAAAGTACTAAAATTTGCTGGAACGACAACAGGCGGAGGCTTATCTGGCCGTCCTGCGTGTGGGAGCGTTTCCATTGAGCAAACACTTGCAGCTGCCCTTTTCATGTGGGGCAACTTCTGCAGTTAAATAAAATTGTTAAAATGAGTTAATCAGCTTAGTACAATGGTTCCCAATATTTTCCATAAAGCAATTTGCCTCCCACGTCGTCTGCGTCTCCATCCCAGCGCGCAGCACGGAGGAGAGCCGACGGGCCCCTGGGGCTGAGCATCCGGCACTCAGCACCGACCCCGCTCCCCCGTCTCCCCCTGGAAAGTGCTGGAGCGAAGTGTTGGAGCTGAGACTTATCACGTGCCCCGGAGCGCTTCGTTTCGCTGCAGTAAAACTCCCCAGTGAAGGGAAAGCATTTTTCCTAATCAGCCTGCAGCTTTTGGTGGAGGCCGGAGATGACCACGCACACCCTCTCAGCCTGCCCTCCGCAATAGATGGACGAAGCTCTCAAGGCTTTGGCCAGCTGGCTGTTAAATGCTGCCTCTCTTCAGCTTTCAAGTGGGCTCAAAATACCTTTTTTATCCTTTTTTTTTTTTTTTAACCCCCTCATTTCAAGGCTCTGCTCCACCTAGCCCTAATACCCTGATGGTGCCCAGTAAAGACCAGATGAAAGCCTGGATATTGGATGGAGGTGGGTTGAAGCATGATCCTCACCCAGAAACTAACAGGTGTCACCCTTTTTGTGTTCTTAGTCTCACTAATTGCTGCTATTTGTCACTGTATAGCACAGGAATTGTACTCTTGATAAGTGTGGTGGTGATTTTGGGTGAGAAGGTGGGCCCGGTCCCTGCTGTCACCCCAGGCTCTGTCTCCACGCCTGGACCAGCCGTGTCAGTGGATGTGTCCCAGTTTCTCAGCTGACAGCCTGATGTATTGAGTTAAATGAGTCTGGAATTACTCACGGCTACATAGTAGTGGGTTTTTACTTTGAAAAGGTAGAAAAAGAAGAGCTAAATTTGGTTCCAGTTGAAATGTAAAATAATGATAATTAAAAGTTAACTCTTTGCTTCCTGTTCAAGTCTTACCTGCAAAAAAATTGGTCTGAAAGAGATCTTGGTAGGTAACCTGGTCCATCCTCCTGCCCCATCACAGGGTCAGGATTGCTGATGGATGCTTGTTGAAGCTGTCCTCCATCTCTTTAAGCAGTCGCTACTGTTTCAGCATCCCTGTTCCTAGAAAGCTGTTCCTAGTGCCCAGTGTTCATCCTTCTTGCTGCCATGTCAGCCCATCGCTCCAACACAGCCATGAGGAAGAGGTCAATTCCCGTGTTGCCCATGAAAAAACCTGTAGCGATTTGTCCTCCCCTTTATCTCCTCCTAAAGCCAGTGCCTTGGTGCCATTTAGTTAAAGCAAAACCGCTTCACTTGGAAGTGCGTTTCTCACGTGCAGTAATTCAGTGTACTTCCCACGTGATGCTAACAACAGTAGAAGGCAAGAAATCACGTCAGGTGCAGAAAAGCAAAGAAGGCAATGACAAGGCAGTGACATGAATGAGACAAAGGAGTGCACAAAAGAGGAATGAACCTCAGACAAACCAAGCCCGGGCCAATATGACACCTCACCCATGAAAGTGTCACGCCATGCGCTGAGACACTGACAGCTCAGTGCCTGGGTGCCGCCAGAGCTGAACGTCAGATAAGCCCGAGCTGTAGATGGCAACTTCATGTCACCCAAATAAAGTGCGGGGGTTTTTTGTACCAAGATGCCTGGTCTGTTCAAATCAACCCCACTCACAACACAATCTTCTTGGAAGACTTACAGTTTCTCCATTGAGTTTCAAGGTTTAACAGTGACAGGCCAATGTAGTTCCCGTTTGACACATAAGGAGGTGGGACATGAAGAGATGATGTGAGGGAACTTGTTCTTTCAGATATAGCAGATCAGTGGTGGGATTGGGACCATCACATGGGTTTTCTAGGGTTTTACTTCATTCACTGGACTTCATTATAGACTAAGGACATTTGCTCCCATCACAAGGCTTTGCTCACGTGAGCACAGATCTGCTCAGCTAACAAGGGCCCAGTTCAGGAATCCAATTTTTGGACTTGCCATTGGAGCCCAAAGGTTCAAGAGCATGACCTGGGCCTGTAACCTGCTCAGGGTAAGGCAAGCTCTGGCAGACCCGTGGGATGTACACGGATATAGCATAAGATCATGCAAGATGCATGAAGGACTAGTTGTCACTGGAAGGAAAATAACCAAAAAACCAAATTGCACAACCGTTTGCTCCACTGATGACTTCTGAGTCAACAGCAACGACTGCAACAAACTGCAACCCCCACCAGTGAGATTTATAACGCAAAACCGATATGCACACACGTGGAAACTCCTTCTTCTACCACATCGGTAGCTACTTTCTCCAGAGAGCTTTTCATTATCACGGTAGCTGCTGTCTCATTACAAAGCAGATCCGATTTAGGTGGCATATTGTTTATAATGTAAATAATCTTAGCGTGCAGCACCCAGAGTAGTAATAATATGGTGCCACTGTAACCCCTATGGAGCCCCCAATGGTGAAAAGGACACGTGACATAGAAACTGTTTTCTTTACTTGTAGGTTTGGCCTAATTTCCTTCAGCCTGAGATGTAACGTGCACAGATTTGAACTACAACAGAGCTTTCCCTGCTAACTTATTCTTCTCACTGGCAGTTTATGGAGTAGAAAGCTTTTTAAAGACATAAACAGAATTTAGCAAATTGCAGCCCAATCACAAGATGTTACAATAAAAAACATGATTTATGATTTTTTTTAGATGACAATTTATCTTGACTTTGTCAGTTATACTGCACACTATATAATTTCATTCTATTATTTTGTATTAAGCCCAGTATTTTGTGTTTGACCAAAACATGTCATCAGCCTCTACCTTCCAAATGTGAGAACATTCAGAATTGTGGCTGAAAAGAAAAAAAAAACACAGATAGGGAGAGCATAATATCATGCTGGAATTTCAGCATTAGTTTTTCTGAAAACTACCTTATCTACTGACTTTTAAATTACTCTTATGCCGTAAATGCCGAGAATAAATGGGAAGTGGAATGGGAATGAAATGCCACGCACCATAAACAGTCTCATACCTGCTCCTTTTGTGGTTTGGTCGCCTTAGAAGATGCTTCACTGCTTACCAGGGCACCCCCCGAGCCTCGAGAAATAAAGGCAATGAGAGCAGAACCCTTCCTCGTGGCGGGCAGCGTCTGCGTGCAGTCGCACCGCACTAAATCCTGGGTAAACAGAGCCAAGTTGGCGCAGTGGCTCTGGATTCACACCCAAACCCTGCCCGGCGGAACAGGGGCCCTTTCCTGGGTGAACACTTTCTGTACCAGCTGTGAATACGCTGCATTGACGTAGCACCTACAGCAAACCCCTCCACAGACCCCGTGCCACAGCGGGGGAAGGAGAGGCGAGGGTGGGTGAGGGGCTTTGCCCACCTTCAGGTGCTGGAAACCCCCCCGAATGAGACCAGTCAGAATGTCAGGTGAGAGGGGCTGCTGGCAAAACCCTCTGGTTTTTGGTTTGTTTTGTTTTTTTTCCCTCCTGTTCATGCAATGCATCAAGCCCCGATCTTGTTTAAATCAAACAAAATACTTTTACTGTATAATAAAAATTCCATGTTTTAATACATCGCCATGCACAAATGAAGTCAAACAATGCAGAGTACAAAATTGTCAAATATACAAAATGATAAAGCAGATATCCAAAGCTTCCAGAGATCATGCCCAAAGATACCAAAAATTTGATACTGATTTTAATCTCATTGTTTAAAAGAATTCCTCCCTCCCACCCGGGTTTTAATTTTTGTTGATTTCTGAAAACAGAAGGAATTAAAGAGTAAATATAAAAACTGCAGGGTGTTATTAACAGTGATGGCCACTTCAAATACTAAAAATTAGATTGCACGACAGTTTCTGTTTTGGGGAAAAAGCACTGCTGAACAGATGAACACCTTGGATGCCTGGGGAAATGCAGTGTACATCAAACAAAAAGGCACACTTTTGTCTTATGCCACCTCATTTGGCTCCGTCTTTAAAAAGTTCAGCCATAGACAGACTGGGAATAACAGTGCATTGCTTTTTAACCATTAGAGTGCTGGCATTTTCCTAGATTTTCAACCAAGTTAACATTAAAAGGAGATCACGGACTTGGAGAGTGTTTCCTCAGTGAATGCAAACCAGAACTGCCTCCAAAGGCAGCTGCACCAGACACAACTTGCCGGCTTCGGGAGGCCGTTTTGACCACCCAGCATGGCCACGGGCCTGCACTCAGCCTTTCTGCATCCAGCCCTCCTGCATCAGGCCACCAAATTCTGGGGACCTCGATCTCAGCTTCCCTCTGGCTCCCTGTAGCTCGTGTCCATCATCAGCTGCCAGTGCCGATGCGCAAGCACAGCCTGGCACCTGATTCTGTCCATGGGCTACTGATTTGGGGACAACCTTTGGAGACAAGTCAGGTGTGGCTATAATTCCTGCTGTCAGTTACCGCCTCTCCTCAAGGACGGATTCAATCAACCTTACCAAAGTAGAGGAGCTCAAATTTAGAGCCCCATTTGCTGGCTTATGCTGCATGGAGTCAGGCAGGTGTTACCCCATCTTATCCCCACTTGTGAAAAAGAAAGAATAATGGGGAGGCAGGTGCAGATAGCTACAGGCCTGAAAAGAAACTGAAAACAAAGCCCAACACGTCCTAAAGCACAGCCCTGCCACTTTCAGATTCTGCAATGACTGTGAGAAAGTTAAAAATGCGCCTCTTATGCTCACCGACAGTATCCCAGCAGCTCAGTGCAAAGCCAAGGAGTCTTCTCCTGGGAGCACACAGCCTCTTTGGGGAAATGCCGGCCATTCCCGCTGCCAGAGCATCACCCCGTGCAGTTCACCTGTATTTTAGGGGAAGCCCAGCAGACAGCAGCAACCCCAGCTGATGCCCTGAAACACGGGGCCCGATTCTGCAAGGTAACGTGTCTCCTGCAACGGCTTCGGAAGAGCCCCCAGCAGGGCAGAGGACACTGGGCTTCGCCTGCGGGTTCACCCAGCACGGCCCATTCCTCCCCCAGTCCACGGCACTGGGCTCAGGAGGAGAGGGCAGAGCTCTGGGTCTCACGCTGCGATGCTCTGCATGGGCTGGAAGCTCAGGTGCCTCTGTGCTTTCTCCATTGCCACTTAGTCTCCTTTCAACCTTTCTCAGGAGAAAAGCAGAGAAGGAGCCTCTTGCACACAAGGGCTGCAGATGAAGGGGTAAGAGGACTCCAAACATTTCTTTATCTGGACTGGTCTTGAGACCAGAGCTTGGCTCAGTAGGGAAACCCTCCGTCTAGATGTAAAACCGAGCTCTCAATAAACAAAAACAACCAACCAAACAAGTGCCCATAGCACCTGATGGGGCAGATTGTGGTTAGGTTTTTTTCTCTGCACAGCTTCTTATTGCTTTCATGCAGTTTTTGCGGCAATATTGATCTCCCTGCTTTAAAAAAACCCTGTGTATCGCTATTTAATTTGGTGACATGATATTAAATAGATGAATTCAAGGCAAGTGCTTAATAGAAGTAACGTGATTAGAGATGTAACAACAGCTACGGAGGATTTTGTTTTTCTGAAAAAGTATTTAGATATATTTGGAATTAAAATCAGAAAGGAGCTTTTCGTCTCATTCTCAGACTAAGCCTGGAAGTGTTATAATAATGCTGGCAATCTACTTTTATGGCAGAAGCAGACGTTACACAGTCATCTCTGCAGGTTCAGCTCCTCCTCCCTCCAGCCTGACCCCAGACGAGCCTGTTGAGGACCACTCTCCTCCAGAGCAGCAAGGTGCCTCGGCAGCCGGAGGACACTTGAAAGCCATCATGCACCGAAGCCAGTGACTCCACAGAATTTATTTGACAGGCGGCTGGCTTGTACCAATGTTCTTTAAACAATAAATCTAGACCAAACTCATTTTCTTAGGATTTCACACTGGATTAGAGCAAGAATCCCCAAAGATCGTTATCTTCTTAGCTACGGCCGCAGCCAGCTCCCTTCTTGTTTCAGCTTCTTGATGTCGATTCAATACCAATTTGCAGTAAGTATTGCTTTTATGGTTTCTCCTGTCTG